>JAKSZP010012934.1:0-10511 GCA_022478985.1 Massospora cicadina
AAGACTATTCAGCCATAAGTAACGCAACACTTAACACTGAGAAAACGGAAATTATACACCTTGGGAAATATCAAACTCAGTGGATGCCATCTACACAGAGACAACAAGCTAATACAACATCAAGACTCCTGACCAGAAATAGGAGACGAAAATTAGCAAAGACCTCACTGCAACTTCCATTCATCAGCAAGCCAACAGCTGCCCTGTTTGTCACATGGGAGTATGGTTGGAAGCAGGAGTTTACGCTAACTCCATGATGGAAAATTAATTATTGGACAAAATAACAAAACGCATTGCCTCCTTACATGGACACCAAACAGATCTAACCGTAAGGGTCGCGGTAGCCAACTCTATGTTTCTATCAATCATATGGTTCACGGCCCATGCAATCGCTTTCTCACCATCTTTCTTCAACACAGTCCACGCCCTATTACAAGGATGGCTATGGTCCAACCACAACCTCCCTGTACGCCTCAAAACCCTATTTGGCTCTAGAAGGAATGGAGGTATGGGGCTCACTAAATTATGTAGAGCAAGTAACCCATATACTGGGATCCTGGATAGCTCAGGTGACTAGCCCAGATCTTCCAGATACACACTGGGCCAGAACAGCAAGATATAACTTCACACATGCACTACAACTAAGAAACCCAGATCACCCAAACACATTAATCGAGTATCTGTCATCCCATTCCACAGATGCATGACCACATGGCACTCCTGCACATTTCAAACGAATACTCCTAGCCATGAGAAGAGCGACATGGCAGATTCACATAAATGACCAAACCAGTTACCGAGGACACCCAAGGCTAACTCCTAGACAAATTAATAAGCGAAAGCCCAAATACCATAGCTTGGATAGATTACCTGGACCATATGGACATACCCTACAACCTGGAGACCCAAAGAAGAGTATGGAGATACACACATCACCCTCTACTCCAACCCAGGATGAGAGCACATGTATGGAGGTGCATGAGGAGAGTATACCAAACAGCTGAAAGATCAAACGCCAATCACACCTCATGTGCAATATGTGGTCAGTATGGAAGCCTAGACCACCATTTAGAGCAATGCCCAACATCAGTGGCGGTATGGAAAGAGGTCATGCGCCTTTTCAGCCAAGAAAACGGACATCCATTCATCCTAGCAAGGAACATGCTCGCTATAAACATGGATTCTCCTATCCACCCATCTCTCAGGGCGCTAATAGTAGCAATAGCACTATAGACGATACATATAATGGTACTGGAATCGTTCACAGGAGCAGCGCCAACAATCCAAGAAGCCATTCATCGCTTCCACAGCCATATATTGGAACATTTCCAAGCATGGCTGTTTGGACATATGACCCCCCGTAACAGAAGGACAATCAACACATGGTTTCCCATATGGTTCCTAAAAGTTGATACTTTCCTTCACACAGGCTGCATCCAAGAATAAGCCATCATAACTCCCCTTCCCTACCGTCCTAATCTTGGTGATCCTAGAGACAACAAGAGGGGCCTTGAACCCTGTGAGGTGTCTTAAATTGTTAAATTTCATTAGTTTTCTCACTATATCAGAAGTGCTTGTCCCCTGGTCGACCTTCCCTGAATAAATAACAAAAGATTCATTATCTTGATAATGATATGAGTATACAGCTGAAACATCAAAACCCTGTAGAGTATAATAAAGATGAACATTATTCTATTTCCTTGCCCTCCTTATTGGCTTTACCCACCCAGTTTGGAAGCATAATTACCCTATTGATTTTCAAGTAAATCAAATTAATGCTAAAGCTATACTTGACACTAGATCTCCTATGTATGTAGTCTCATCAAAATTGAGAAAGAAGATTAAATTAACGCCCAATATTTCACTTTATGAAGAATTAGGCACTGCAGGACCTTGTAGTACTCAATCAATTGGAGCTTTTTTGTCACTCCTATTGAAAATTTGGAAGTTAACTTTTACAGTACCTGCAATCGTCCTTGATAACTTAAGTTATGCCCTTCTCTTGGGGGCCCATTTTTTGCATTTATTTGATGAAATTATTAATTACCACAACTTTTCTCTATCCCGTTTTGGGGTATAGAGTTACATTACTTTTATCTGAGCAAGCTCATATTCAACATACTAGACGTTGGGTATGTCTGTTAGAGGGATCAAAGAGGTCCTATTCCATTCATATCATGTTGAAGGTCCTCAAGTAAAATTACCCCCTAAAATTTCTGACATAGAAGAAAAAATGCCTATTTTCTCCCCTGAGATTGTGATTATTCCGTCAAAATTTAAGTCTATTGTCAATACCTTTTTGCATTTTTTTATTCCCAAGGGCCATTTATTACAAGTCCAAATCATTTCAAACCCTTCTGATAAAGAGATCTTGCCTTATCCTGGGGTATTAAATTATGCATATTCTGGATAGTTACCTGTTTTATTAGCAAACCTTACTAATGACCCAAAAACGTAGATTAAAAAAATCCAATAGCCTATATCAAATTATTGACCCTATCTCGAATTTATGACATTAAAACTTTTAGTAGTCTACAAGTCTTTGGGATAGAAACCAATCAGTATATTCTTACTGTGGGACCTACAATAGGGAAACACCTTACTAATGAACAGGAGAAACAAGTACTTCAATTATTGGAAGAATACTATGATATATTTGCCAAGTATACTTATGATTCTGGTAAAATGAAGTGAGTAACTTGTACTGTTAAAACTATAATATCATCCTCATATCAATGCCAAACCCTATTGTAAGTCAAAAGTGGAGGAAACACATGTCACCAAAGTATTACATCACCTATTGGAGGCTAAATATTTAAAACCCTCCAATAGTCCCTGGACCTCACCTCTGTTATTAGTGAAAAAGAAGGTTGGCTCACATTGGGTGATTATGGATTATTGCAGATTAAATGCAACTACTTGTCAAGATAGCTACCCTTTACTAAGGACCAATGATTACCTCTGGTTATTATCTGGCTCAACCTATTTTTTGGCATGGACTTAGACAGCGGGTACTGGAAAATAAAATTAGCACCGGAGGACCAAGATAAATATGCCCTAATATCTAGTGAGGGCTTATTTGAACCAGCCCATATGACACAAGAGTTGAGCAATGAAGCAGCAAAATTCCAAAGGGATATGGATAATATGTTACAAGATTTAAAGCTTTCTGTGTTCTGGTATATTTGGATGATATTACCATGTTTCCTAAAACATTTAATAAGAATTTGGATCATTCAAAAGAAGTCTGTTCAAATTTAGGAATCTTCACTAAAGCTCAAACCCTCCAAATGTTCCTTTTTCAGAATGAAATGGAATTCTTAGGTCACCAGGTTTTGGCTAAAGGAATCCAACCACTTTCAGATAAAATCCAATCTATTAAATGAATTACATTTCTAACCTCAATGCAGGACATACAAGTTTTCCTCAGTATGGTTGGATACTATCATCAATCTATACCCAAGTTTACTGATATGGAAAAACCCATATTCCATTTATTACAAAAAGGTGTGCCATTTGAGTGGAGCTCAGCTCATGAACAGACTCTTAATTCTCTTCAAACTACCCTAACTAAGGCATCTGTTTTAATCCAACCTCAAGTTTATAAACTTTTTATTTTGCTTAATGATGCAAGTAATGTAGATATTGGGGCTATTCTATCCCAGTATGTGAAGAGCAGATCGACCATCCTGCAGCATTTTACAACAAAACATTATCCTAATCTATGCAAAATTAAAGCATAACTGAGCGGGAGTGTTTAACTCTAGTTTTAGCAATTAAACTCTTCTGACCTTTTCTATATGGCAACCATTTACTGTTGTTACTGACCATTCTTCTTTGAGATGGTTGCAAAATATGAAGGATTCTGATGGGAGACTAGCACGTCAGGCCTTTAACTGCAAAATTACGATTTTTCAATTGTACATCGCTAAGGTACTCAAAATCAAAATGCTGATAGCCTATACCAATTGCCTATACTGACCTTGGATTCTAAAAAATTGGTACGATTATACAGTCTAATCAGACGGCCTGAGTTGTGCTATTGAGAATTTGAAGAAAATTTGCCTTCCTAAAAACTATTACTAAAGATAACATATTCTGGGAAGGATATTTGTATAAAAAGGTTAATTCTGATTGGTTACCTTTTTTTCACCCATATTCAAGATACCACGGTATCCTGAAAGGACACGGACAAGTAGGTAATAGTGGTTTAAGGAAACCCCAAGAGTGGTTAAAAACCCAATACTAATGGAATAATATATTGAAACCATTGTAGAGACACCTAACTCATTTCTAATCTGTAAAAATCATGGTGCAACCAACCCTACTTATCAGCATCAAGTAATTCCCCCAACTAAGGCGTTTAAAGTGGTAAGAATTGATGTTGTAGGACCTTTTCCTTGAGGGTTTCATGGATACCAGGACATTATCATGGCTGTTGACCATTTAACTAAATGAGTGGAAGCCCTATCTATTCTACTCCCTCTTCAAGAACTACTACATTATTCCTTTATTACCATATCATCACCCAACACAGGTGCCCCAAAGTGCTTATGTCAGACAATGGAACAAACTTCACTTCTTAACTTTTAGAAGATTTGTCAGTTATTCAATACCTCTCAATTGTTTGTCATTCCTTACCATCCATCAACTAATGGGGCCATTAAGAAAGTCAATGGAACTTTAGTCTCTATTTTGGGGAAGATAACCTCAACGGACTCATCTCAGTGGAACTTCTATTTACCTAGTGCTTTGTTTGCTTACCAAATAAGTTATCATCGAATTATCAAGATGTTACCCTTCAAATGTATTTAAAGCAAGATCCCTCGTTCCTTCAAGCATTCAAGCAATAAACAAGTAAAGTATACCAGAAAACTTTAATTTAGTTATGGGAAATCTGGCTGATAAGATTATTTTCAAGCTCAAGCCATGGAATCAATTGAAGTAACCTCCAAAAAGGAGACTCAAAAAAATAACCAACAAAGACCTGTTTTACATGAATATTAAATTGGAGATTATGTTATGTATTACCTCTCCTGACCTGGTGGACAAACCAAAAAAGGGGATCTAAATGGTTTGATCCTAATCAAGTTATATTCTGAAAAGGGTTATAATAATCAATTGTCCATGTGAATATGGGTATAGTTGTAAATCATATCCACCCTAGATATTTGAGGATTCATCTTTCTTCACAATCAAATCTTGAGGGAGGAAGTGTTGTGATTTTGAATGAATTCTTTTATTCCCAAAACTCTTACCCAAATATTCAACTGATACTATTGGAGGGTGAACTCAATAATCTAATCCTATCAAGTCTAACAAGAACGATCACACTTATCCTGATCAGGTGATATCAGAAAAGTCAGTTGCTCAATGATTAAAAAAATTGTATAAACCCTGAACTACTTTAAAACCTATAGATATTCAATCCTTTTGGTAATAAAAGATAGGTCTACTTAGAACCTTATAATTACTATCTTTTGTATCTTTTTGAAGATTCCATAAAGTAACTTTGAGACATATCTATTTAATGTCAGAAGTGCAATTCAAAACTTTGAAAACTATAAATAGTACTGTCTTAAGCTAAATAAATTTAAAGTTAAATTTATTGCGGGGAAGGATGACCAGGGGACGGACACTTCTGAAAGTAAAAACGAAAGTAAACAAAACTTAGTAACAGGGAAGGCACCCCAGAGAAGCGATGTTATCTCCTGTTGCCAGCGGGAACGCCACTATGGGAGGAGGGGGAACGTGTAAAGGGGTCTTAACCTCAATTGAACATGTGTAAAGGAAGGGTCTGAGTTGATGAACCAGACTGGGAACCAGGAGGAGACCAGCTGACGACAACGCGGTGAGAGGTACCCAAACATCCACGCTTGAAAGTGGTCCATCAAATGGGACTGGAATCTGTGGACAGCTTCTGGGAGGGTGGGGGTGGAGTCTGCGATGGCATCCAAGACAATCGTGTGGATAGTCCACATGGCGATTGTGACCATCAGAGCACGGAGGGAGGGTGGAAGAGGGGATACCATGGATATAGCAAACATATCTCTTGACAGACTGAAGGGATGTGTTTGGTCCCGGCCAAGCAGATGTTGAACTTTGCGCCATATCGCTTTAGAGGTAGGGCACTTCTCCAGGCGGTGGAACAGCGTTCCATACTGGCCACACATGACGCAGGATGAGTGTAAAGCATTAGAGCGCTCAGCTGTACGGTACACTCACCTCAGGCAGCGCCACACATGGGGACGGATATGAGGCTGCAACAAAGGGTGGTGTGCGTATTTCCAAATAGTATTCTGGGTCTCAAGGGAATAAGGGATTTCCATCATGTCCAGGTAGTCCACCCTGGATAGGACATGGGGCCGTGTGGGGATCAAGCCATCTTGAATGGGTAGCCCCTGTACATCCTGGGTGAACTGAGGAGATGGGCGGCCTCTCTGGACTGTGTGTCTACTAATATGGATTCTCCACTCAGCGCTCCACATGGAGAGGAGGATTCATTTGTAGTGGGTTTTAGTACCGTGAAGACCTGTGACTGATGGGTGGGAAGCCAGATATTTCATCAAGGACTGAGGGTTCAATGGATTGTTAAGGCCCAGGGCGCGGGAGAAGTTGGAGTGGGCCGCGCGGGACCAGTGTTGGGAGGAAAGCATAGGGGCGGTGACAGCCACAATCCAGGTGTCCAGGATCTTATCAGCATGGGCTTTAAAGTCGAGCAGGCCCATGCCACCATGATGACGAGGGAAAAACATGACCTCAAGCCGCACTGGTGGTGGGTGGCCTGACGAAAAGCCACCCTTGCAGAAGGGCATACATAGATTTGAAAAAACCTGGGGAGAAACGATGGCGTGGGCTCCAAACCAGACTTTGGAGAGGAGCATAGATTTGGCTAAAACAACCCTGCCAGTAAGGGAAGTAGGGTGGGCTCTGAGAGAGGCGATGCGCTTTGTCACGTTGTCTAGAATATGGCTCTCCATTACTGCTGAGGCATATCCTCCTGCCTCCACCCACACACCCAGATGGTGGACGGGCCCTATGGTAGGGCGTGGCATGAAGGGGAGCACAAGTGGGGCGGTGTGGGGTTGTCATGGAAATGGCAGAAAATAGTTTAGACCGGCCTGCCAGGTAGGATGCTTGAACACACAAAAGGCAAGCCAGAATGCCAGAGGCGTTGCCAACCATACAACTCTATATGGAGCTGGGAAATGTGATACCACAAATTGGTGGTGTAACAACAGGGTAAGGAGTATCCCAATGACAAACCACACAGAACCCATTCCCAACTCAGTGGTTCTAACTTCATGGGGTGGGATTACAGGGATAGTCTCAACAAGATCCTTAGCTTGAGAGGCCAACTCATTGGGGGTGATAGGAGATGGACTCTCTCTTTCCATTGTTGTATGTAGGGCTATAAGATCCCCATGTATTGTTGTCAGAAGTTCATAAGAGCGGGGTCATAAAACCAAAAGTGTCAGACTCACTGCGCCCAATCAGTGATAAAGGGAGCCATGGTGACCAAAGAATTGGTAAAGTCCACCCAGAGTGCGGGGCGATGGACCACTAGGGAAATGCCATCTGGGATGTAGTCAGAACTTGAAATAAAGAAAATTTGATTTAATGGCAAAAAATTTATTGGAAAGGAAAGTAAGAAAATTGACCAACAATTTTCTCAGTGCCATGCAACTGATTAAATAGTGGTCAATTAAGTAGTGACAGGATGGGGTCAGGGTCCACTCTTTTGACCTAACCAGCAAATTGTTTGGGAGTGGGGGTTTATTCTTTGGGAACTGAGATCACAAAATTTGGCGGAGGGTCGAGTCTCTGTCAGTTCAACCTCAAATGTCCGAACCAGGGCTTGACTATGTTTCTGACAAATTAGCATGATAGCGTTTGGCCCTACAGGTGACGGGAATTCCACAAGGCCATCCTTTATAGGGATGTGTCCATCTGGTTGGGAACAATTTCAGGAAGGCCAACATGCCCACACTCAGTCACATAACCATTTGTTCAGTCAGCAGCAGCACATCAGGCGCAACGCCCAAATTACTATCTGAGGGCTTTGAACCCTCATTAATAGCGTCCAGTATTTATTCAACTGGTCTGGAGATTGAATTGGAACCATTGGCCAATCCGCCAATATCTCATTCTTCATGCTTTTACAGCCATTCAAATTTTGGCATCATCCAGATTGCTGGCTGAATTAGATCTGACCAATTTCAATTTGGTAATCTCTGCACAAATTTCACTAATTCCCTGCAACAGTTCTGCCATGGTAAGTGTGGGTATTGGGGGTGGGATCTGAAGTGGACGAGCCGTTACCCATCGCTCATCAACTACGTGAGTGAGGTCACCCTGAGTGATGAGGGGTACCGCCATCCTCTTTGGTGTCTTTTTATTTGGGAATGGGAAGATGACCCAATTGAGAGTCAAAGGATATTTACTGAGACTTACACTTCGGCCATGGTTAGGAGTAGTCTGAATAAGTGGTCTGATTGGGACACATGGGGTCCTAAAGCAACCAATACAACAGCCATCAGGGGAATGGAGTCTCTTTCTTATGAGGAAGAACGCAAAGGCTTCTCACCCAACAGCAGGCATCTCCATCCATGGTGTCTAACAACGTGAGACCTTGTTGGGCATGAGATATCGCAGAAGCGTTACTGAGTGCAATTGTCATCTGCATTTGTACTTTGGCGAGAGCGTCAAGAACCTGATTGGCGATCTCTTGGGAGGGGATACTTGATCCTTTTCTTGGGCCGGAGGAGGTACAAGAAGATGCAGTCCGCACTCTTGGGTGGCTTGAAGAGAGTTTCCCAAAATAGGGTGAATGTTTCTCCCAAAGTCAGAAAGTGAATAAACAAATAACAAACAACACACAATTGATTGTACGTTCATCTGATAAAGGGTGCCACTGCGGCGCCCAATTTGAAACCAAGGTGGAAGTGGCTGGAAGTAATGGTTGGTCGATTATGTCATTAAAACGGCAGAAGAAGTTTAGACTGGCCTGACAGTGGAATGTAACAACACCCAAAAGCAAGCCAGAATGCCAGAGGCATTGCCAACTGTACAACTTGATATGGAGCCAGGAAATGTGATACCATGAAGTGGTGGTGTAACAACAGGGTAAGGAGTATCCCAATGAAAAACCACACAGAACCCATTCCCAACTCAGTGGTTCTAACTGCAGGAGGTGGGATTACTGGGATAGTCTCGATGATATTCTTGGCTTGAGAGGCCAACTCATCGGGGGTGATAGGGAGATGGATTCTCTCTATCTATTGTTGTACATAGGGCCATAAGATCCCCGTGTATTGTTGTCAGAAAGTCATAAGAGCGGGGTTATAAAACCAAAAGCATCAGACTCGCTGGGCCCAATCGGTGATAGAGGGAGCCATGGTGACCAAAAGAATTGGTAAATCCCACCTGGAGTGCGGGGAAATGGACCATCAGGGAAATGACATCTGGGATATGGTCAGAACGGGAAATAAAGAAAATTTGATTTAATGGCAAAAAATTTATTGGAAAGGAAAGTAAGAAAATTGACCAACAATTTTCTCAGTGCCATGCAACTGATTCAATAATGGTCAACCGGGTAGTGACAGGATGGGGTTGGGGTCCACAAATTTGACCTAACCAGCAAATTTTTTGGGAATGGGGGGTTTATTCTATGGGAACTGACATTGCAAAATTTGGTGGCAGGCGAGTCTCTGTCAGTTCACCCTAAAATGTCCAAACCAGGGCTTGACTACATTTCCAACAATTAGCACGATGGCTTTTGGCCCAACAGGCGATGGGAATCCCCAAGGCCATCCCATATAGGGATGGGTCCATCTGGTTGGGAACAGTTTCAGGACGGCCAACCTGCCCACACTCAGTCACATAACCATTTGTTCAGTCAGCAGCAGCACATCGGGCGCAACGCCAAAATTACTATCTGAGGGCTTTGAACCCTCATCAATAGCACCAAAATTTGTTCAACTGGTCTGGAGATTAAAAGGGAACTGTTGGGCAATCCAGCTGATATCTCATTCTTCATGCTTTTACAGCCATTCAAATTTTGGGCATCAGCCAGATTGCCGCCTGAGTTAGATCCTACTGATTTCAATTTGGCAATCTCAGCACAGAAATCACTAATTCCCCACAACAGTTCTGTTGAGGTAAGTGTGGGTATTGGGGGTGGGATCCAAAGCAGACGAGCTGTCACCTATCACTCATCTACTATGTGAGTGAGTTCACCCTGAGTGATGAGGGGTAACACCATCCTCTTCAGTGTCTTTTTATTCAGGAATGGGAAAGTGGCCTGATTGAGAGAGAATGTTCCCTGAGACTTACAGGGGTGAGCGGGGAAGGCGAGCAAGTGTGCGAGCAGATGGGCGGGCTGGGCACTGGTTGCTGGGGCCCAGCAGGTTTGATACCGACCAAGGAGTATGATTTAATTTTTGGAAGCGTTCAGTGCAGCATTACTTACCCGGAAATACTCCTGGATGAGAGCTTCAAGCACGCGTGAA
>JAKSZP010012935.1:0-10475 GCA_022478985.1 Massospora cicadina
ATCATTATAAATTTGATTTCTAGAGAAAAAAATCTAGTAGCAGTTAGATAAATACATATCAAAATGAATTACAGAAAGAACTGTGGTCTACCTGCTAGCTAATAAATATGTCTTTCTATTATAAATACCATATACCTTAACAAGATGCTACTTCCATTACTGCATAATGTTAATATATTAAAATATAAAAATTATTTGAGGTAGGTTGACCTTGGGACAAATACCACACCGAGAATGTTTTCTAGCAGTATTACAGGTTTCGAAATCAAAAGCTGCACTAGGGGTGGAAGCAGTTTTACTCACTCAGCTAACCACCCATACTATATTAAAATATATTATTATTAAATATTATATTCAAAAGTTATTATTATTGTTGTATACTATGTTCAATTGTCTTACTTTTAATTGTCACATGTTATATGTAATACTTTATTATAAACTATAGTAGATAGTTAATCATTTGCATTAGTTTTATTATTATCAATAATTTTCCAAATATTTTATAAGATATGAAAAGTTTAATTTCTATATTTAATAGGAATTTTACATTTGTCTAAAATTTTTACCCTTTTTGTCCAATCTCAGAGACACCTAGTAAAAAAGCTAGTGGCTTGAAAATAGGATGTATTGTGATTCTCATTAAGTGACTATTTGATTTCTACTCAAGTTAACAAGCGTGGCTAGATGTTGATGTTTTTCACCCATTGGAAAGACCCTCACAGAAACTCTTTTGCCTTCTTGCTAAAGGTTGCTACATTGGCCTCTTTAAAACCAAAAAAGAATTCCTTGACCAATCTTTCATTGACTTTATAAAAAACCAAGTTATCTTAATTGTGAGTGTTTCTATCAAGAAGATCCCAGACTGAGTACTCATGTACTATAAAAGTACTGATCTTAGAATTTATTAATGGAGATCTATTCGTTTAGACCAAAAAGTGAATAAGTGATAACTTGAGTTATGTGCTATGTTGACTTTTTATATAAATTGAAGTGTTTTTCTATAGTTCTAGCATAATCAAAACTCTTAATTCAAAATGAGGGAATTGGGGTATTGGCAAGATTGTTTTTCTTTAGAAACTTCTTTTTTTAGGCGCTTCCTAATTTCCTCTTTAATTATAGTATTCATTTGTTTAAGTCCATAATGCATGAGCTCATCTCATGGTGAACATATCTCATCCAGGGTGTTGACTTCTTTATGATATCCCTTGCTTTTTGGTCAGGGGGTGGCAATATCATTTGTTTATTGATATATCACCTTTTTAGACTTTGAGCATTGGGGTTCAGTTGGTTGTTCCATTCCAATGCATCCTGATTTTGGTCTCAAATGACATTTAAATTGGCTGTTTGTCTAATTTTGTAATATTCTTCTCAACTTTTTAAGAAACTAGCATTAGACAGGACATTAATATATTATTATCATCAGTGGTATTGATTGGAGTTCTCAATCATTGTATGTATATTTTATTCTTTCTAAAGGTATAATAGTGTCTTAATTTATGTTGTTGTCAACACTGTTAAGTATAAAGTTATTTTAATGCATTATATGTAAAATATTCTACAGTTGACAAGATTCTGACCTAATGTAAATGTAATTGTGCCATTGTGTCTAAAAAGGGGTTATATCTTCCTTATGGGACTCAAGTGTTATATAAAATATCCTGTGGCTGATTGTTATTATAGTTTCTTTTTGACATATTCATGGCTTTATCCATGACAATCATTATAAAATTATATCCTAAATGTGATAAAATTATAATAAAAGAGATCTGAAGATGGTATTACAGAATGTCATCCATTTACGTCTTCAATTTTCTAAATTTAATACTATTTGGGTATTTTATAGTAAAGTCATTCCAACAAATTTTAATAAGGTTAATGGCCAGGATTGAATATAGAGATTTCTTATGTGAAAAAATTACTTATAGAGATTATATTTAAACTTATAGTATAAGAGTAAGTTTACAGAATGAATGTAAATTATTTGCATCTCCTTTATCTTCATAGAAAATCCTGTTATGATATAATGCTTTTATGCCAAGATGAACCTGTAAAAAAGAAGGTTAATTTCCATTCTTTAAAAAGTATGTTATCTCAATACATAGAATTGAATTTTAACTGATTAATTTATTATTCAGCTAACAGAATCTATACTTTGCACTTAAATATTGCGTAAAGCAGGGAAAAGATTCTGTTACCCAATGCCTAAATATATTTGAAAAGGCGCTCATGCATCATAATCCAACTAGCAATTTCAGAAATTCAGGTATTATTTGTTAATATCTGATTCTTTAAAAGGCTAGATGATTAATCAAACTTGAATCAGCGATCTTCTTAGTGGATTTAATATCACTAAAATAATTAAGCCCTTGGCCTCACAGGATGATTGATTTATAATAGGAATTACCCTAGATAAAAGTTCAGTCCTGAGAACTTCCTTAGATAAATATAAGATCTAAAAAAATATTTTTATTTAATAAAGGTTAGAACTATTTATTGTGCTTGAAACGGATCAAGAAAATAGTGAGTGATAATTAGGGTTCAAATATAGGACTAGGAGGATAATAGGATTGTTAGGGATAAAAAAATGTAGTAGCCAAAGTGTTACCAGTATTTTATATGGGATAGCCAACTGGGAATAAAATATATAGGCTAGCATTAAGATAGCAGCTGGGGCATCTGAACTCAATGAACATGAATAGGTAATTATTCATTGATAGAAAGGATAATTTAGATGGAAATTGTCCTAGAGTATTATATAGTGGATCACTTTGGAGGCATTTTATCCAAATTTTTATGATGAACACGTATTGATAAACTGTTGATGCCATAGCAAGATTAATGCAATTCTAAGTTTAAAATGGTGATTAATTTAATGTCATTGATAAAATTAATAAATATTTGAAACCAAAGTCAAGGCTTTTAGAACTAAGAAAATTAACTATAAAGCTGATTTATATATTTAACATCTAATGGTAATCAGTGATAAGACAAATGTTTAAAGAAACATAATAAAACTAGTTGTTTTAAACTGTAACACCAAGCAAAATAAAACCACACCATAGTATCTAGTACTGACATTATCTGGGGGCTCATGAAAACAAAGTCTTGGTCATACTGAGGCTATTGGCTTCTAAAAAAAAATATCCATCTTTTAAGATACATCTCCTTGATGATATTTTAAATAAAACCCATGGTTCTTGGTGTAAATCATTGTAACAAGCAGCACTTGAGGATTTCAGGCCCCTTGCATTATATCCATTAAAGATAAGGGACTGGTGTTTAGGCCTCAGGATATTTACAACAGAAAGCATTCTTCAAGTACTAATTATAGAGATATATTTTATCAGGGATAAAAAAATCTGATAAATAGTGATTAAAGTGACGCTGAGTTGGGAAAATAATAAAATAGATACTGAGTTAAAAACTTCTGGGCTAAGATAACTTGATTGATACTAGGTAATCAAAGGGCTAGCACCACTGGGATGATATGGAATTAATTAAACTTTTAATTCAAATTATGATGGTGCACAATGTATTTACTGGCAAATTGTGAAAATTTGGTGTATCAAATGTTTTACATAATTAGATGATTAAACCTGATCTACTATTCTTTGATTTATAAACCAAGCAAACCAATAAAATCTTTCTTATGATTGTCAGACAAATTTAGCACTTCACATTTGAACAAACATCATGGAACAGGGAATGAAGAGGATCAATTTGTTTGGAAAGTAGTGGCCATCAAGCCTTTGAGAGGATACTATATATTGAGACTAACATGAACCAAATAGACTATATGTCTTTTTTACTTATTGGTCCCAACAAAAAGTTCACAAATTTTATTAAATGTGTCTGAGCTCCTAGAAGCTTAGTGAAAATGATGGATAGATGATTCAGTAAACAGAGGTAATCCAAAAGAGCTGGGCATCAGATTAGGTGAATCTGCTGGTGGCTGGAAATGTGGCGGAGATTCTGGGCTATAATAAAGTGAACCTGAATATGAGTTATCATGCGGGGTAATGAACACAGCTTAGAAGTCAAAAGTGGTGCAAAGACACAAATCTGTGGATAGTCTATTAAATTACGTTAAATTTTAGAATTCTAAGAGATTTGAACAGTCAGGGAACAAGAAATTGAACATCATGTCCAGAACCAGATGTCCACCCAGGGTTCTTCTTGGAGGAGTTCACAGAATTTTTCCAGAAGGGGGGCGATGAGGGACAGGTAAAGAAGAGGTGAAGGTGGGTGACAATTTTGATTGGTAAATTGTGGGAAGCTCTTTTTCTGGAAAGGTGAGACTAGTTTGTTCCTATGTTCTGTATAAGCAGTGTAAACTTTCTACACTTTGTTTGACATTTTCTCTGAGAGAATTGGTTGGTTAACATACCAACAGAGTGCCTTTAGATCACATTCTATGGTAAGGGGTAGAAGTTCAAAATGAGATGCTTTAAGGGTCTATCTAGAGGGTTGAGGCAGGAGATAATAATTCTTCCATTGTGGATTAGGGTGTCTCAGTGAGGCATGAAGCCAGGGCCATCCTTTTGTACAAGAAAGTGTGATACATGCGCGCACATAGTAGCTTAAGGGCTAGAAGAGCCTGGTTCCAGTATATGTTCAAGGAAGGTTTAAGGCAGTAGATCAGGTGGTTTGTTAGCCATTGTTCAAAAGCTGTCAGAAATGCATGAGGAATTCAGGGACGCTGATAATGACTGACATAAGGGCAAGAGCCCAATGTGTATTGGAGTCACGTCCCAGAAGATGATGGGTTTGAGGAGCCTGGTTATTATAGTAATGGTGTGTGTTCTTGTGTTCAAAAGCTCAGACCACCTTTGCAGTTGTCAGTAGGTGGGTGTTTGATCACCCATATCCAGAAACAGAGTAGCATTTTCAGCCTTGAAGAGAAACTGACAATGAGGGGAAAATGTGGGTGAGAAACCAGATCTTTAATTGCAGAAACACGTTTGCCATTAGGCCATTGCCAAGTGAGATTTTCAGAGGTTTCAGCTAGCTATGCAGTAATTTATTAAATACAGTATATGGTTCTCATTACCATTGATCATGACCCCTTGATATGTGGTGAGGACACATAGGTGGCTTAAGATTTCACAGGTGGGTTTCCAGGTGAAAGGGGGAGGAAAGGAGGGGGTAATGACTTGTATTCTAATGGTTTTAGAGGTGTTGCTTTTTGCATTGGACGCCTTGAAATAGCAATTGAGTGCATCAATGGTAAGGTTTAAGTCCTTTTAACATTTGACATCCACCTTTGTGTCACTGGCAAAGGATATGGCGCAGGTGGGAGGTTTCAGGCGCTTGGATACCCATGAGTGTTCATTGATTAGGGCCAGGAGGGGTGTCCAGGGCTATGTTGAACAGGATGGTCTCAAAAGGCCATTGATGGAGACCTTGTTCAATCATAACTGCCACTGTAAAGTCCTTTGGGGCCTGTACTTTGGTGAATCTGGTTATATAGCGCTGAGATCCACTCCTAGCTCTTAGTGGTATGGAGCTGGTTAAAGAGGCTTTAATATACTACCAATTCACTCAATAAAATGCTTTTCTATAATGAGGAGCACCACAAAACTATGGGTTTGGGGAGAGCAGGCTGACAGAGTCATGAGAAGCTGTTGTAGTTATTCACAGTAATCTCCCTGGGAAGAATCCATGGTGAGAAGGAAGAGGTGGGGCGCCATCCACTTAATTATTCAATTAGCTATGAGCTTAGTAAAAAGTTTGTGGTCTTATTCAAAAGTGTTATTAAGTCGCCAATTAGAGAGGTTCTCCAAGCCTGCTTTTTTATGGATTAATTTCATATATGAGTCTCTTGAGTCAGTTAGTATGCCTCTATGCCAAGAGGGTCATGAAAAGGGATGGAGAGTCTTGATAACCATTATGGGATCCACTAGCTATACTTTAAATGAAAAATTATCCAGGCCAGGGGCCTTTAGGAGTGGGGAGTGAAGAAGAATTTTTCATTCCCTCTTACTGTGTGAGCAACAAAAGTTCTTTATCCGTTGAGATATATAAAGGGCAGATCTGGATTCAATCTGATGAAATTTCAAACATCTGCTAGGTTTACCCAGAAAGCCTGGAATAGAGTTGAATAGTATAAATGTATAACATTGATTGTCGACTTGTTGCCCATGGTAATAGTGTTCCTCATCTTTAGGGATGCAATATCCTGAGCCTTGAGCAGGTTTTTGTTTGATAAAAAAGTGGGCGGGATGTTCCCACTTGGTTAATTACATGAAAATGTGAAGTTCTCCAATAATTCTTCTTGGTTATAAAGTTCAAGGCAATATGACTCATAGCGTCTTCCACCACTTATAACCATTGGGGTGAAGCTGTGGGCTGAAAAGTTTTAAAATAACTTATTCTGGCTTCGTCCCATCTAATCTTGACACGAGCTGCAGTCATCTGACTTACACAGGAATAGGCTACCTAGCAATAACCTTTTATTTATACCCATCTATCTTGGGAGTGCATAAACAGGGCAAAATTGTGGATACAGTTTTACAGATGGCCATAATCAGTTTTTCGTTTAAAAAGGGATTTTCTAAATTGCTGGTGAGATCATAGTCCAAAAACGCCGTGATGATCTAAGTATGGTTGTGGGGACCACCATAAGGGACCTATTATTGCTAGTGTTGTTATCATAATTAAAGGAGCAGGGACTTGACCAATAAACATTGGCCAATCTGGGCCATATCAATTTATGACGGGGACTTGAACTTCAACTCCTCATAAGGGATCTAAGTCATGCAGCCAAGACCGGAAGTGGAGGGGGGTAAGGTATAAGTGAATCCACTGTACTGGAGGAAATCCTGGAGTCAAGTAGTGCCCCGCTGATCCTGTCTGGTGCTAATGGGCTACTTCAACAGCATGTTGAAGTAGCCCATTAGCACCATATATTGGGGGATTTGGATGTGGGCGAGTTCTTTAAGTAGTTGATCTTGTTCTTGGCCTGATTCAACAAGGTATACACTTGTGGTATAGAAGAAGAACTTGGGGGTGGATAAACTGTTAAAATAAGGCAGTTGTCAAGGTGTTTTGAAAATTACTAGTTTTCACTTGGGGATTAAGAATAATGAGGGATGCATAGTTTGTCCAACAGCAGTTACATCCAAATTGTTCATTCCATGCTTCTCTATCAGATGGGGAAATTTGGGATTCTTAAAAGGCTGTGATACCCACATGAGTTGACCTGAAATTGTGGAGCAGTTAAACTCTCTCCTTATAATCCTGCAGCATATTGGAATCAATGGACTGAAGGGTTAGGTTTCCTTATAGGCTCTCATAGTTGGACCCTCCATATACCAGGAGTTGCCAGCACTTATACCTGCATCCGTGAGGTGGCTTGTTTTAAGTCTCTGAGATTGACTTTTAGCAGCAATCTGAGTGGAATGCTGAGGGGGGTGTAATTGTTCCAGGTATTGGGGGTTGAGGGGCTGGTGAGCTAGCCCAGTATGCCACGTCTGCTGCTTTTCTGGGATGAGCCCTCACAGTATCCACTGAGCTCCTCCAGCTTGGCTTTATCTTAGCTGTCCGAGTCCATTTCCACCTCCTCCAGTAATGAGAAAGCGGTCTAAGATATTATTGGTACAGTGAGTGAGGGTATGATAGGTTGGGAGATCTGCCTTGAGAGGGGGTGCTTAAGGTATTCTCTGTCAGTTTGGTGGCTAAAGTACCTGGGAGTCATGGATTTCCCCGCTTGTTAGGTGTAACTCTCATGCTGCAAATTTAGTGTGGGGTAAGTCCACCAGGTTGGTGACCACTGGGTTTGTATCTAATAGATTTGGTGGGGGTTCAAAGGCTTGCGCTTGGTTTCCAATGGTAATGGGGGTGGTAGACTGAAGGAAGATCCCTACTGGGATTTGGGCTACAGCGCTAAGAGGGTATTTCTGAAAAGTCAATTGTGCGTTCTTGAAAGCCTTACAGAAGGTTGTTTGGAACATATCCTCTATCAGAGCCCAATGGGTTGGTTAGAATGATCGCTGCTGCAGCATAAAATCTCTTTCAGCCTGCAGTGGGGGCTAGATGGTGGGTGATAGGGTTTTTTTGCGCTCAGTGCAACTATTGTAGAGGTGATCAAGGGAGTCAAATCATGAGCAGTGGGGGCGTGCTTGATCAGGATTTGCAAATAAAGTCTTGTGGCAAGATCCAATGACAGTGACAAGTGGTATAATCTATATGTTTCAAGCTACTATGGGTTTAAGGATCATATGATTTTCTTGTGCCATGAGCCCATTGGTCAGAGAGTAGTTTGATGGCATGTTGAACTTTAAAGATAGGATGGATCAAAATTTATTAGCATTCAGAGGAGAGAAAACTTAAAGAATTCTGGGTCAAACATGGTCAGAAGTTTTGAGAAGGTCACCCAGGAGTTCTTTAGATTTAAACTGTTTCTGGTAATTTGTAGTGATACACACAAGAATTCAATGTTTGTGGATGAAGCGCTGTCTGCATTCGTTGGCTTCGTGAAACCCACATCAATGTAGTAGCTTTCCGCCACTTTTTGAATGGTTGTGTTGAAAGGGAAGGTCCTAGCTATTGCTTTGAAGTAGCTAGAATATTTCTGGTAGTGTACTTTATATGGTTGCGGTCACAATAGGTTTAAACTGCATGAGCTAGAGGGGAGCGAGAGAGAACTTTTTGTGCTATTGTTTGTCCCACCAATACTTATCTCTCTTCCACAGATATGGCTTCGTGAGGGCCAGTGGGCTAAGTAAGTGTCATCCATTTTGGCAGGCCTCAGAGGCAAACTTGAAAGCTTTTGTTCTTGTTGTTTTCACTGACACTGCATGTCATGGCTAGATGACATGACAATTGATATAGATTTTAAAACAAAGCAGAGCGTGAAGAGGCCAAGAGGAGAAAAAGTTGATGAATTTGCCTGACCAAAGAACACCCTGGACCAACGCTGGGTGAGTGACAAAAATATGTACAAGTTGGTTCAGGGTTGTGCGTGATGGACACATATGTTATGACTGTGACAAGCAGTGCATAAATTACTTTTGTATAAAGGATGGGTCATTACGTTTAGTGGGAAAGCGGGCATTAACCTCGTTTGATTTACTATATTGCCAAATCTGACAAAATCAATTGTAATCAATCACCTGAGTTTATGCATCCTCAAGATACTGTATAACAAAGGATAACAGTTTAAAGAAATTGTCTGAATTTGGCGCAGCGCATTGTCAAATGGAAAATGACCCCCAACTCCTTATAGTTACTGTTTTATGACCAACCTTCTTTGTCATCCATCTGATTTATTAGAGAACCCTGTTCGTTTATTTTTAATCATGTGCATTGTTTAGTTTTTTACTGACCTCCATAAGGTTCAAAATAACCAAATGTTTGCAATCCTTGCTTTGGGTCCTCTGTGCACCATACTTATTTGCGGTGCTTTTACCCTCTTCTCAGCGGAGTATTACCTGGTTGTGGGATGGGCCCTCTCTCCACACCTCTCCTGGAACTGGAGCGTTACAGAAACGCTCCTGGAATTAGATGACCTTATCTTTGATCTCATCAATACTTCTCCTGTGTGAAAGGTTTTCATAGTGGTAATCTGGAGCTTTGGCTGTAAACTGTGGTTAGGATTCTGTACACTGTGTTATCAATTTTGTTAACGGTGTGCCATCTTAGGATTTTTTGCTGCTTGTGGTGCGACTTCCACCCTTTCAGTGAGTATATGGTGGTTATGGATCATTCAAGGCCCAGTTGCTGGGCTT
The DNA here is from genome assembly GCA_022478985.1 of Massospora cicadina. Lineage (NCBI taxonomy): Eukaryota > Fungi > Entomophthoromycota > Entomophthoromycetes > Entomophthorales > Entomophthoraceae > Massospora > Massospora cicadina. The sequence goes on from JAKSZP010012935.1 coordinate 9,729, forward strand.
CCAAGTTTTCCACACTACTTTTAACGCCAATAGAGCCAGCTCTGGCTCCCCTCCCTCCAGGAGTTGAGTGGCTGCTTTAGATTCTATCCTAGGCACCTGCTTGGGCTTTACGTTTATGGAATTGTGTTGTGTGTGTTAGAGACTATAGAGGGTTTGAAGCGACCCTTGGGAAGCTGGGAAACCTGTTACGCCACTTCCAACCTTTCCTTGGGTCATTTGTGCACCTTAAGTTGGGCATGTCGTGTGCCCTTATTTTTGTGGTTCTCCCTATATTCCATATTTACCTGTGTCCATCATAGTCAAAGTGTCATTTTTCATGCCATATTAGATGCTCTGGCAAGATATGCTCTAGTATGACAAGCTTCCTTTGCTAGCTTTAATAATCTGATGAAGGCTTTTGGGGTAATTTCCCTGCCCCAACCTGAATTGGTACAGGTAATTGGGATGCCATTGTTTCACCTGGGAGGTCACCTATAATTATGTGTCCCAAAAAGCATGCACGCCTCTGAAAAAGGAAGAAGTCCTGTCCTTCCATTCCTTTAGTTTTGGGGGAACTCAAAGATAAATCTGCTGTGATGATGTCACCTGTGGCAGCCCCTTTAAATATGGATTTCAAACCTATGGTTTTCTCTGAATGAGGGAAAGGGCTTACCACCGTTCCTCCCTCCATTTTAGCGGAATTAAATGGGTCAGTATGATATAGCCTGAGTTTATATCTAAAAATCCATATGAGATGTTTTCCCTTCC
>JAKSZP010012936.1:0-10442 GCA_022478985.1 Massospora cicadina
GGATCAGGACCATCAAGTTTGACCTAACTGCAAATTATTCAGAAATGAGCGGGTTAGTTCCTTGGGAACTGACATCAAAGGATTCAGCGGCAGGCTGATTCACTGTCAGTTCACCCTTGAACACCTAAAACAAAGCTCGACTACGTTTCTGATGGTTGGTGCAATGGCATTTAGCCCGATAAGCGGTGGGAATCCCCAAGCTACCCCACATAGGGGTGGGCCCATTTGGTTGGGAATGGGTTCAGGATGCCCAACCCGCCCATGCTTGGTCGCTGGGCCATTCGTTAAGTCAATGGCATTGCATCAGGTGCAATGCCTGATTTGTCAGCAGGAAGCTGCCCATCGGGGTGATGCCTGCAATATTTGGGAGGGGAGAGATTTTTTCAGTTGTCATGTTAATCAAACTGCAACCATTGAGAATTCCAGCTGATAGATCAGTCTTCATACCTTTTTGACCATTTAAAATCTGAGCATCAGGTGGATTGCCACTCAAATTGGTTATAATCAATTTTATTTTGGTGATCTCAGCACAGATTTCACTGATTCCTCATAACAGTTCTGCCAAGGTTAGTGTGGGTACTGGAAGCGGGATCCAAAGTGGGAGAGCTGTTACCCAGCGCTCATCTACTATTTGAGCGAGATCGCCCTAAGTAATAAGGGGTACAGTCATCCTCTTTGGTGCCTTCTTACTCAGAAATGGGAAAATGGCCTGGTCAACACCCAGAGGACGTTCCCCTGGACTTACAATCTGCTAGTTTTAAAGTGTATGTAGTTCAGCTTGGCTGGTGAAGGAGAAACGGAAGATCCCCAGAGGTTAGGTGCTGGGTGAACATACCTGGAGTGGTCAGCACAATTAACTCCCAACCTGTAATAACAGATCATTGTGGGAACTAGCCCAATCAGTGGAGCCAGTGATGGACAATTTTGGATTAGGCATGAGGTGGAGGAGCAAGGGGTTAGGCTGCCCAGGATGGGGGTGAACTGCCAGTGCCCACCAAGAGGGGCTAATCTGCTAAGATGAAGTTGGTGTCCAGCTGGATTGGGGAGTTGCCTGCAGCCCTTTAAGGAAAGGTCATCAATGATGGTGAAAAAGCAAAGGCCATCAGTCTTCATACTGTTTGGCCTGGCACACTAATGGAGTCACCTATTATTGAGAATGGAAAATTTTTAACAGGCACCAAGTTTATTCTCACTGTATGTTCATCCAAATGTGGTGGTAGGCTGAGGATCTATAGCAAGCTTAATCTTTAGTTTACATAATTTGTCAAAACCCTTTTAAAAATTATCTACAATATGATATCATCTCTTTTGGTACTCCCTGGCGCATGTAAAGCTTCTTTATGCAATTATCTGTCAAACTTTTGGGATCTTTGTGGTGAAAAGGATAAACTCAGCCAACTTTGTTAACCCAGTTTGCTGCCACCATGATGGCATATGACCCTCTCAATTTTGGTAGCAGTGATAAAATCTACACTGATATATGACCAGGGTTTATTTGCCTCTGTAAGTAATCAACTTCCCTACTGAGAGATTGTGATGAGATTCGATATGTGCACGCATTATCCATTGTTTAAGTATTTCTTTATACATCTTTTTATCCAGGCTAGGATAGTGCCTTGTGACAATCTAAGGTATTTTGAACTCTGGAGTGCCCAGACAACAGATGGTTATAACAAGCCTCTATTATCTTATATTAAATTTTTTCAGGGCTACAAAATTTCCCATGTTAATTATTTTCATTATAATTGTGACTAGGGTCTATAATCTGGTTGGGGTTCTATTGATCAACTATTTCCAAATAAATCTTCCAAAATTGGTGCCCCCTTTCAATTGCTTTCTCCCATTTATCTCTTTTTCACCGCCCATAATTAACACAAAGGCATTTGGTTGCAGCATGGTACCAGTGTTGAAAATGTCCAGCTCTTTATTGGTGTATCTAAATTGGGGACTTGACTTAGAAAATCAGTGAAAATATATCTTAGGAGGCAGTCATTAACCCTAATAAATCAGATATTTCAATTTCCACTGAGCTTGTCTCTGGTTCATTCCCTGTGGTTTACAAAAGAACAATGCTCTATGATCATTGCAAATAGTGATGGGCTACCACATGTAAAGGAGATGGTGTTGAATTTCTGCAGAGATGCCACTATGGCAGAAACCCTGTTTTATATTAAGTAGATGGTCTTGGTGAATTAGCGTCTTTGACTAAATTGATTTAAAAATAGTTTTTATGCCATCCTCCTCCTTTTTAAGAAGGGCAGCACCTTAAGCGCAGTTGGATGCATTGGTCCCAAGTATAGAGGGCTTTTTGGATCATCATGGACCAATACTAAGTCTTCAATATAGGTTTAAATTCATTGAAGATCTTCTACTCCATGGGCCCTGACAGAAGGGCATCTTACCTAATACCCAAGTAATTTTTCAAACCACTACTGAAAAGGTATCAGAAAATAGCCTCAAAAAGTTTACTTTCTTTATAAAATTCAATTATGTTGATTAAAAGACGCTTTTCAGTACTTATGGCCTTTATCTTGTTGGAGAATACAGCCAACCACCCTTGAACACCAAGTTTCCTAAAATAATACCATAGGCTTGTAAAAAACAAATATTAATTACATCAACTTGATTTCAGCTTCATATAGAGCTTTTTGGACCAAAATTGCATCCTTAATGCTCTACTCTTTATATATCAAAAAATGAGTCACTGTCTATGTATGGGATGCAACAATGAACCATATATTATCTGAGCACATGATCTATCGGCTTTTGGAATACTTTAGGAATGTTTTTAAGATCAATCTAAATCATTTAGCATCTGAAAACTTTCAGATAATATTTAATTCAATAATTCTTAGTTTTTCAGGTTTATGGTTATTTATTAAACGCTTCTGCCATTCTAACTTAATAAACCAGGTACTTACTGAGATTGATGGTAAGTTGTTTTTAAAAAGTGGCATGAGATAGGGGTCAAACTCCATTATCATATTCAGTTTTGTAAGTCTATACATGGATGGAGTTTGCCACTAGATTTGAAAACTAGCAAGATTAAGGGAAACTACAAAAGACTAAAGGGTACTATAATCTATATGTCAATATGGATTGTATACTATTCCAAATCTTCCTATGATCTTTAATTTATTGTATAGATCAGATAATCTTGAGGTAAGTCAGAGTCCAGATTAAACTAGAAATAATAAAAAATGGATACATACATTAAAAATGGTGATATTATGTTCCCAAACGCTGTTAGTTATATTCTTATATAAAATCAACATTTGTGACTTCACCTGAAAATATTACAAGATAAACTGATAAGGACTTTTGTTTTGCAAACTTCCACTGTTTGAGCAATTATTTTTTGGAATAGATTGCAATCATCTTGGTTTACATGTTGAGTGGGTCAAGCAATGGCAACACAATCTTATTCCTAAAACCCTCATGATAAGGTAGATAGCTGAGGGTGCAGAAGCTTTCTGTAAACCTTTAATCATTTTAATCAAACATGAGGACCTTAATCGCTTTCCAAAAGATATCATGCTAGGTAGAATCAGCCAATTCACCATTCCACTTCCATTAGAGTTATGCTACATCTTTGCGCCAGCTTGAGTTATTGGTAGTTCTCATTCACAATGGTATTTAATAATGCGGTTAACTCCTCTTATTGACATTACCATAGGCTATTTTTAGTGGTATGAGTAAGTAGAAATAATTTTCATTTCATTCTTTATTTGCAGTGGATTTTAGGATGATACTTTGAGAGCAAACTTTTATAGCTCACTATGGTTTAGTCCATCTATTTTAATACTTTACCTTTTTTTATAACTACTTCTTTAGAGACTTCAAGTGATTCCATTTTTTGACTTTCAGCTAAATATAGTGATCCATACTTTCCAAATTAAAATTTCCTCTTTGCTGCTCTTATATACTAGAGTAGACATTAGTTCCCATTTGATTTTTACAATTTTTAAATGATGCTCCACATTCAGATCACATACTATCTCCTCCTTCAAGGTCTCAACAAGATGTGTAACCATCATTCATAGAGTATGTACAAATGCAAGTTCTGTTGATGCATCCATGGTTACTGTGTAGCAGTGACCTTGGCATCCTGAGAAAGAGGTCTAGATAATTTGCATATTCCTCTACCATACACGTTCTTTGGGAAGCTATAAATAAATCCAATTGGAATGCGCCTCGGCTCTTATTGGAACAATCAATCAATATTTTATTATATAAATCCTCATGTAACTCAGTTAGGGTTTATTGTTTGTCTACTAGTACTTTAATACAGGTCACATATTTATTAGTTAAATCTTTTACAATTTGTGCTACTTGATCAAAATAAGTTATTGTCCCTCCTGAGGCCTTGGTTAATAAATTAAAATGTACTTTAACAAAAACCCTATGTATATTCTCCAAGACATTTCTTCCTAGGGTGGCTGCACATGATTGACTTATAAAAGTAGTTTCATGGGCATGTTGAACCTTTGGCAACCATTCACAGCCCTGTAGATTTATCACAACATAAATACAGAAAAGGTGATCATGAGCATAGTGGTGGGGTTCTGATACTAGTAAGCTAGGATTAGTTGCATAGGGGTTTTCTTGTATCACTTCAAATGGGCTAAAAATTATTAGAATTTGACTAGTATTATGAACAGTTTTTCCAATAGGTGACAAAGCAGTTAGGTAGGACCAACAAGATAACTGCCCACAATAATAAGATGACTCTGAAAAGAAACATATTATCCACATATCAACATTTTGTAGGGTGACTAACCTTGTATCATAGTCAAAATTTTGCATAATCCTAAAAAAGTATTTTTCTTCCATGAGAGGGTAAATAATGATGCAACCAAGAATTGAAATCTATATCTGATTCTTGATAATAGGGTTTCTCTGAATGGTTTATCTCAAACCCTTATAAGTAATCTAGAAAAAATTTATATTTAAATTTTTACTGAAGCATCTGAATAAGAAGTAGGAATTTGGTGGAACAACATCCCTTTTCCATTTAAAGCAAAGAGAAATAAATGCACAAACTTTGTTATGAGTCTATGAATTTTAGATCATGCAAATTTTAGGCTTGTATAATTTTTAGCAGACTAAATGATGATGCAATCTTAAAGGCCATTTATAGGCCAATCTTTTATTTAATGCAACATTTGTAGAGCTTAATATCACATATTTTTTGAAATCTTTTTATAAAATTAGCCCTTCTATTTGTTCTGTCAAATTTTTTCTTATGTACAAATACCTAACAAATTGGGAGTATTTATATAAACCCATCCTTCTAGTCTTCAATATGGATTTATTGCCTAAAGGTTCAGGCTTTTTAATTGCCTTTTTATAGATTAGAGAGATCTACAGATTGTTTAGCCTCTAATCTGACCAATCTGTTAAGATTATAAAAGGATGAGAGTTCTGAGTGAATTGGATACCAATATCATATGACTGGCATTATGAGTATAAAAATTTAATTATTAGAATATGCTGTTCATGATTATCCTGTACCATCCATCATAGCTTTCTTTATAAATAACTAAAGTTAAAGCTAAACTCCATTAAAATATGTTAAATTTAAGTTTCTATAGTTAAAAACTATAATGAGTCAGTGAATGAGTAAAATCAATCCTTATATACAATTGTCATTAAAAAAAAACTTAAAAAATATCAGCTTTTATTAATAATTATTTCATCTTACTATAGTAAATTTTATTCGAGGTGGGCCGACCTGGGGACGATACCGCACCGATGAGGGGAAGTGAAGAAAATGGAAAAAAGAGGATAAAACCCGGAAAACCTTCATGCGTGGCGTATGATAGGCCAGGAACTCCATGGACCGCCTTTGCTATTCGCTATCTCGGTTCGGGGCATTGGTGCGCAACGCCAACACAGTCATAATCGTCCCCTACCTAAAGTTCACTATCGGGATCGAACTCGGGGAGGCAAGGGCAGAGGGTCATACTCTACCACTGGGGTATCCTCCCCTTTATTTTAATACAGTAATCATTTTACTTTAGCTCATATTAATATTCTAATAGGATGGATAGCTTAGTAGTAAAAACTTCCTGCTATTAAAAAATTATGCACAGTTTTAAACTCGGCATGTGGCTAAAATTTTGGTGTTGCATATATCCTAAGATTGACCCACCTTAAATAGTTTTATATTTTATATTATTTTACAATAATTTTTAGTACTAGACTAGCCATTCATTACCCATGCTTTGCTAAGGTGTCTATAGAATTTTAGATATCAAAGTATTAATTTAGATTTTATATTATTATAAATAAAACTGCTGCCTCCCCGAGTTCGATTCCGGTACAGGAACTTTGGGTAGGGGACGACTATGACTGTGTTGGCGTTGCGCACCAATGCCCCGAACCGAGATAGCGAATAGCAAAGGCGGTCCATGGAGTTCCTGGCCTATCATACGCCACGCATGAAGGTTTTCCAGATTTTATCCTCCTTCCCCATTCATTCGATTTCCCCTCAATCGGTGCGGTATCGTCCCCAGGTCGGCTCACCTCGAATAAAATACAAATTATTATAAATAAAGAATAACCACTCAGCTAAATTTAATTGTTCAATCGAATCAACCGAAAACTACCAACCACTCAGCTAAACCTAACTGAAATTATCAAAACAACCAATAACTAATCACCCCTCAAAACTAAACTGTGTCCTATCAATTCGAACAAAAGCCATCAACCACTCGGCCAAACAAAAAACCTATCAAATCAAGCAAATAACACCAAACTGCTCCCCGAAACATCTCTTTATACTTAAAATCATTGAGTATGTGACATATCTTCCAAACTACTAAATCAACTTCTACTTAACTTGCCAAAAGTATTTTATTAATTAGGTGAACCAAATTAGGCAGGTTTTTAAAATATATAAACCTAACATCCAGATACCCATGCTTCCCTACGGTATTTAATTTATCAGATGATGATAAGCTCACATTGTAGCCTATAGGCTGTGCCAGCATTACTCTCGAGCCACTCAGACTAACAGCTCCGCTGTTGCCCCGTGGCTGGTGAGCTGATTTTCTAACTTTACTTAATCTACTTAAAACCCTAATACTGTTTTTATTTAGTTTCGGATGAGCAATTTGATGAATTATTCGATAATATTTGCCAATTCTCACCCACTCGCCCAAATAGATTGAACCTATCAGACTCGAAGGTTTCAAATGTCAGTCAGCGTCAATGAATGTGTTTTAAGTAATTTATATTGCCAGCAAATACTGAGTTTTTAAGTGAGATAGTTAATATTCATCATCTAATAATCTATTTGCCTCCCACTTATACTCTATCCTTTCTCTACTCTCACTTTTAGCTTAAAAGTACTTTAAATAGTGCGAGGCTTTAACCTTTAAAATATCTTTTTTAGATCAACGAGTTATTTCGCATTTATTTTTGGCCTGCCACTATCAATATAGTGAAGAAATAATTAGGATACACCATTCAAGGACTTTGTCCCTTGAGTGAAGACTTTAATTAAAGTACAACTTTTAACCCCTTGACATACAAATAAAACGCGCGCCGACTCACGACTGAAATAGTTAAAGAATCTAATTATACAGCGCGACGTTCGCTGAAGACAGTTCTTAATATCTCGGAGACGTCATTGTATGTCAAGGGGTTGAGTATCCTTCTCCTGGGAGCTTCAGTTGCCCTGAAAATCGGATGGTTGGATTACATCCCCTCGTCCCAGCACCCTGTTTAACGCTTATAGACCTGATATGAGAATATCAGGAGTTTTCCAAATGAATTTTGGAAGCTCATATTCAATATTTTAGAAATATTGAATATGAGGGAGTGCCCGCATGGGAGTGCTGGGTATATATCCAGTTGAAATAAAAAATAATTAATAATATGCTTAGTTTTTATAATACTTTTCTTTATTTTTAACCTTGATATTAATACCAGTTTATAGATTTACTAACAATTTTAGCTTTTATATTAGATTTATGATTATTATTCTATTTTTATAAGTTAATAGAAAGTATATTTGTGTTTATTGTTTCGTATTTAATTATGTGTTGGTGATTATATTACAATACCTTTTTAACTCAGTTATTCATTAACTTGTTGATTCGCTTTTTTATATGATTAATGTTTTAGACTATATCTGGCATACACTTTTTACTTACATACGTACTCTTTTTAAAAGCTCAGTCTGGAGGGATCGGTATAAAATATAATTCACTGAATTTTAGCTACAGGTATTTTGATAATGATATGATAATTCTCAGAGTTTTTAACTGCTTTTCTTTTAATGAAAATAACACTTTAAATTATATTTTTATATTGCTTTAAAGAATAACATTAAAGAAATTTCTTGGATTGTTATTTTAGAGCCTAATTTTAATTGAAAGAATATACAATATGTTTCTTTCTAAATAGTATATACTGTAAAGATGAACTAGCTTACTTTTCGAAGGGGGAGTTTTAGATGAAAGTTTGAGAAGCATATGTCAAACATAACCAATTTTTTATTTAGTATGCATTTACCTGCTCGATTTTTTCTTTTTTTGAATTATCAGTTCAATGTTACAATTTACACCAAATTTGTCTTTTTCAAATTCCCTGATTGCATGAGGATTAGTTATCACAATAACTGGCTATATTAGAAAACCAAACAGCTCGAATTATTTTTTCCTGCCGTGAAAAATTATTTCATCTACGTCTATCTTTTAAATGCGCAGCTTTGCATATGTGCAAGCAAGATTTTAATATTTCCCACTTCTCTGTGTTTCATATAACATAGATAACAGGTTTTATGTTTGCGAAGGACACTTATTGATATTTGATCATTTTGCTAATATTTGCCGCCATATCTTGTCTTCATTCAGTTTTCCACAGTGTAGTGAGAGGTTGAAAAAGTGAAATTTGCACACTTAGGGGTTAACATAAACCTCTTCGTTTTTGTGCTTAAACACAAAAAGCTACACGGTGAGCCAGATAAATCAGTGTTAACGTGGAGAATTATAATTCTATGAAGAATATTAATGAGACTATTATTTTAATTTTATTCCGCTTTATTGCTTATTTTGACCGATCAGATAGGAGGAAGCTTTAGAACCATAATAGCTTGATCTCCGGCCAGCTTTTACGTTGCTGCTTATGAAAATGCAAAGCTTTGAGATTCTCGACCAATGAAACAATATTCGCAAAAACTAAGAGTGGTGAACTATTCTTGTTGGGCTTTGGCACTAAATGGCAAGGCTATGTAAGGTACATCGGTTAAGCTACTTGTTAACAATCCGTTTGATTTTGAAACTAGTGGCATATCATTATAAAAGTTATTTTTATTTGAGTTTTTGTGTACCACAGGGGCTCCCAGTGCAGCCAACTTTGCAGGATGAAATCCTGGGTACTGCCCCCGCTGCACTAGGGCTGCAAGGAGCCAAGCCACGTGCTGAACCCTGACCGCGGGTGGGGTGGCTCACATTACCAAAAAAATTATAAATATGTAATTAGTAATGATTTTATAGTTGGCTGGGCCAGATTGTTTTAAATTTAAAGCGTGCTGACAAATTTATATAGCTAAAGACATCAACCCAGCTATATATCAAAGTATTTTTAACGGCTGATGTTCAAGAAATATAGTACAACAAAAGTATTCTAAGAATATATTTTAGGTTTTTTAAAATATATTCACGTTCAATTATCAAATTGAACATAGGTTCATTTTCCAAGGTGCTGCTACTTTTAAAGTCGGTTAGTAGAGCTTCTTCGTTGTAAAAAATTTGATAAAACTTATCATAAATTAACTTGTTTAGGCCAGATTCTCAAAAGAATGTTCCTTTCATATAAAAAAATTACTCGAGGTGGGTCGAACTTGGGACAAATATACCACATCGAGAATGTTTCCTAGCCAGTACAGGTTTCGAACTCAAAACCTGCAATAGGGGTGGAAGCAATTTTAACCCGCTCGGCTAACCACCCTTAATGTTCCTTTTTTTTAGTACTAGATGGTACCCTTAATGTTCCTTTCATATATTTTTATTAAAATTATCCTTTGAAAAAAGAGACGCTGTAAGATCTATATTTAAGAGATAGCACGATACTGGCAAATTCTTTATTGCGTAAAATAATTGATATTACCAAAAATTATTAGATTTAAGGGCTCAACGCAGAGCGGTTTTAGCTAGCTAAAAATTATCTTGGATCTTTAGCTGTTTTCTTATATATTGATTAGCTACCAAGCCAAAGTATTTCAACGTTTGATATAAAAAGCTGTCAATATAATCGAACAAACTTGTAAGGTTTGGTTAGTGGTTTTTATAAATATATATTAGCACAAATACGCTTATTAATCTATCGAATTTCGTTTAAGTTAATATATTTTGACACTATCTACTTAAAAAAATGTCACTGACATATCACTGATTGACTGACTGACTGACTGACTGACATCTGAAACTTTC
>JAKSZP010012937.1:0-10405 GCA_022478985.1 Massospora cicadina
TGGAGAAGTGTCCTATCTCTAGAGTGATATGGCGCAAAGTTCAACGTCTGCTTGGCCAGGATCAAACACATCCCTTCAGTCTGTCAAGAGATATGTTTGCCTTATCAATGGCCTCCCCCCTTCCACCCTCCCTCCATGCTCTGGTGGTTGCAATCGCCATGTGGACTATCCACACGATTGTCCTGGATGCCATCGCAAGCTCCACCCCCACCCTCCCAGAAACTGTCCACAAATTCTGGTCTCATTTGGTGGACCACTTTCAGGCGTGGATGTTTGGATACCTCCCACCGCATCACTGACAGCTGGTCTCCTCCTGGTTCCCAGTTTGGTTCATCAAATCAGACCCTTTCTTCCACACTTATTAAATTGTGGCTACGGCCCCTTCACACGTTCCCTCCCCCTCCCCATAGTGGCGTTCTTTGCTGGCAACAAGAGATAGCATCGCTTCTCTTGGGTGCCTTCCCTGTTACTAAGTTTTTGTTTCTTTTGGGTCAAATTCGTAAGTGTCCATCCCATGGTTGGCCTTCCTTGCAATAAATTTATAATTTAAAATTTAATATAACATTAAGCAGGGGGTGGAAGGCGAGTCAGTAGGGCGTACGGCTACCAACCTGAAGGTTGCAGGTTTGATTCCTGCCCTTTGGACATCAATTGAGGTGCCAACCAAAGGAAGCTATTGGCGGTTAGTAGGTATAATAACATGAAAACCTTACCCATAAGTAACCAGAAAAATCTGAGTCCTGATCCAGAGGTGAAAAAACTTTCCATGACAGAGTTGGCCTGCTCAGGTTTCATGTTGATACTTTCTTTCTCTATTTTGGTAATGTCCATCCCCTGGTCAGCTTGCCTCAAACAAATAAAAATATAACATTAAGCTAACATCTCTAACTGATAAAGTTAAAACAATTAAAAAAGATAGACTTTCCTTATATTTGTCTATTAAATTGGTTCATCCTCACATTATTTCTTGGTATCTGTGAACATTCTACGATTATTGGCTGGTTAGCTGAGGTAGTTACGTTTATACCCCACTTAATGCAAATTTTTGAGTAATATTTTAGTTGTGATAAGCAGGGTATAACTGTACTAGATAATTTTAACACAAAGGGATGGAATTGAGTGTAGTCTAGTCAGTTCAGAATTCAAACTCATATAGATCCAGGCAAGATGATAAGTTTTTACCACCAGGCTATTTTTTTTTTTTAAAGTTAGATATCATATGGCCGGGGGGAATGTTCAAAACTGAGCAATGGTATCAAATCATAGTATGAAAAGTTTAAATTATTGTAGATAGTTATTGTTCTAGTATAATTTGACCAATAAAATCAACTAAATTTGAAATGAAGTATTGTAGATGATAATCAGTAAGTTTACCATATAACTAGCCAATAAAATTAGCTAAAATAAATTAAAACTAAATAAATTATAATAACCAACAACCTAATATTTGAAATTAATACCATCAAATCATCTGAACTATCATATATATAGTAGGACCTCCATATATCAAATTTGATGGTTTCTAAGAAAAAATATTCATATAGAATATTGATATACAGAAACCTGTTTCTTGTTATTATTTGTAGGTTATGATTTCATGGAACTTAAAAAAATTGATAAATGGAGATTTTGATATAAAGAAGTTTAACATACAGAGGTCCTACTAAATATATAATTAATTACTTATATCAAGTTTTTTTGAGGTTGGTTAAATAATTAAGGAGGAGATGTTGAAAAAGTAATATATTTATATACAATAATTTCTAGGAGTGGTAGCTTAGTGGGGTGATTCCTGCTCCAATCTGAGTCAGGTTTTTATTTTTACACAGGTTTGAAACAAGCACAGGCTAAAAAACTTGGCGTGGTATATTTGTCAAAGGTTGACCCGCCTAGTTTATCTATATATAAATGAATGTATAAATATATCTTTGTTTCTTTATATGTTTGCCCCAAAGCATTCCTATATCATTTATTGAATTGTGATGAAACTTAGGTGACTTTTGTGCATTCCCACAAAGATATATGAATTTTAAAATCATTATTTTATAATAAAATAAAAAGTTTTATATGGAAGAAGTGAAAACCTTTATGTTCTTGATGGTATTCAGTATATGGTTAGGCTGAGCAGTTTGGTATTTGGGTGATTTGATATTTTAAATGTTTTGTTAAGTGGTTAATGGTCATTTGGCTAATTAGCAAGTTAATCAAAATCAAAGCTTTGAATCTAAACCCAATTTATTTAACAAATACCTCCTCTAACATAATTGGCTTAGCTTTTGACTCTAAACTTAAATTCTATAAAGGTTAATTGTTTGAATCCTAGCACAATCACTTTTATTTGAGGTGGGCCAACCTGGGGGACAATACCACACCAATTAAGGGAAATCAAATGAATGGGAAAGGAGGATAAAACTTGGAAAACCACCACACATGGTGTATGACCGTCCAGGGAATTCCATGGACTGCCTTGCTATTCACTATCTCAGTTTGGGGCATTGATGCGCAACGCCAACACAGTCATAATTGTCCCCTACCCAAAATTTATTTACCAGAATCAAGCTCAGGGAGGCAGTGGTAGAGGGTCCATATTATACCACTTGGGTATATTCCCCTTAGCACAATCACTTTTGTTTAATCACTTTTTATTATTTAATTTAATTCTATATAGCTTTTCGTTCAAGGTAAGCTGACCAAGGTAACAGATATTACTGAAAATTGGATAAATGGCCATCCTGTCAAAGCAAGGTGAAGTTTGAGAGCTCTGATAGGTCCAAACCTCATATTTCCTAATTTGGCTATTTGTAGCCTAATCTGAATTCCTTACCTCCCTCAATTTGAGCCTCAATACATTTAGATACTAAGCATTGAGATATTAAGAAATTCACTTCTTGAACCCTATTGAACTATTGATAAAAAACTCATTAAATCTATCTTCTACCTTTTTAGTATAATTAAAAGTTCTATTTTTTAAATATAAATTGATTAAATACCCCCCATAAAAATATTCATACCATAAGTAGATAATGTAATATCTCCTGCCAATTATTGTTGAAATCTAGGGCTGAGTAGCACCAGCGAGCATCCCAATCCTTGGATTCTGAAAGTTTTTTCCATATATGTTGTAACATATTGTCCCAAAGCATTACTTTCACTCTCAAATCAATTTTGCCACCCAAACAACAAGCGGTTGGTCAATCTACACCTCAAGCACAAAAGAGAAAGGCATCACAAGCTTCAGAAACAGACGAGCAATGGGATACAAGACTGGAAAACTTTTGAGTACACACTGATCAAACATATTCATCTGATTAAAAGAGCAATGGGAAGCAAGACTGGAAACTTCTCAAGTATACAATGCTCAAGCCCATCCATCTGAAACAGATAAGCAATGAGAAGCAACACTAAAAATGCTTGAGTATACAATGCTCAATCCTGTTCATCTGGAACAGTTGAGCAACAGAAAGCAAGACTGGAAAGTGCTCAAGTATACAATGCTCAATCCATACAAACACTGCACACTGATTTAAAACTTGGTGCATTCCATTGTGATGCTATTATGATTACAGTCTTCATCCAAGTGTGGTTAATGAAAAAATAGATAAATTATGCATGTATTGCAGTACCCTCAAATTTAAGAATGTTTCACCAGGAATGTGCTGCATTGTAAGTACCGGGGACGTCCCCTGGCCGTTGATTGAGCCCTTTTCACATTCCCAAAAAAGAAGGTATTGAAGAGGGTGGCTGTACCCCTCGTTACCCAGGGCGACCTCGCCCATGTGGTAGATGAGCGCTGGGTAACAGCTCTTCCACTTTGAATTCCTCTCCTGGTGCCCACACTCACCTTGCAGAACTGGTACAGTTAATCAGGGAAATCTGCACTGAGATCGCTGAAATGAAACTGAAGACCCAAAATTGTGTGGGAGTCAGCCTGATAGTCAGATTCCATGTAGTTGGAAATGGATAAAGACTGCCTCATTGGCCAGAATTGCCAGCAGTTTTGATTTAACTAACGGTATGATCAAAAAAATCAACCCCCCCTCAAAATTGTCAGAGATCATCCCCATGGGCATGTAATAGCATCAGACACCATCAATGAGGGTTTGAAGCTCCCTTCCAGCAGATTGGGCATTAAGGCTGATGCAATGCTCTTGACCAAATGAACGGCCCAGCAACTGGGCATGGGTGGGTTGGGCGTCCTGAACCTGTTCTCAACCAAATGGGACTGCCCCTATGTGGGGTGGCCTTGGGGGAGTCCCACTGCTCGTCAGGCCAAACGCCATTATGCCAACCACCAGAAACATATCTGAGCCTCAGTTCAGACATTCAAGGTTGAACTGATAGTGACTCAGCCTGCTTCCAAATTCTTTGAAGTTGATTCCCAGTTAACTTATATGTTTCCCATTACTGAACAATTTTCCAGTTAGGTCAAACTTGCAGGACCCAATCCTGGCTTGTTTCCTCTCTAAATTGACCACTATTTAATCAGTCACATTGCACTAAGAAAATTGTTGGTCAATCCTTTTCCTAATTTTTTCATTAAAAATCCTTTCCTAAAATTTTGTTTTCATGTCAAAAAATAAACCGCCTTTTCTGCTGACCCTCACGCACCCCTGGGGCTAATGGCTGTACTCATTTGTTATTTTGTTATGTGCCTATATGAGATTCTGGCTCACCAGCAGTTCTTGGTGAGATTCTTTTCCAGTTCCATATCCTTCAAACTAGCAGCAGTGCCTTTGACATTCTGGTTTGCTGTTTGGGCGCTCTGGCATCCAGGCTCGTAGGCCAATATAATTATTACTTGCTGTTTGCCTGACATAATCAACCATTATTTTTAACCATTTCCACCTTTTTCATAATTATTGGTGCAGCAATGGCCCCTCCTTTTCAACTGAACCAGGTTGTGAAGAAGATTTTCCCTGTCCACAATAGTCCAGTTCCACTAAAAACTTCAAATCCATATCCCATAGCTGCCGCGGCTATTCTGCCCATATCAGTAGGATCTGACATCCCAACTTGCAACGAGTTTACCCCCCATAAGAGCCTAGCGGTTTCCCCTGACCCTACTACCATCTTTTTGGTATCACTGGATTTATCCACAACTACCAATAGAGGCTTCGCTTACTTCTTATTACCCATGAAGATTAGTTTTGGGTCCCATCACGTCTCCTTTGAGGCCCTGGTGGACACCAGAGCCAAGTGTAATTTTATGAGTGTAAAACTGGCCTAGAAAATGGAACTTGACCTGGATGCAGGCCCTTCAGTGATGGTTGTGTCATCAGCCTCCCAAACCTCATACCTGGTTCACCGACCAGTCACATTTTCAATACACCAGTTCAGCTTCTGCAACCGCTTTTCTGCTATGCCAAACTTGGTGTTTCTGGTGATCTTAGGAGTGGGATGGTGGCGCCAGCAACATGTCAAGATCCACCTGGAGTCTAACATGCTGTTATTCATTAATGATCAACTGGATGGTGAATTTCCCCTAATTGACACTCTTAAGAAAGCTTAAGGTCGCAGTTCTATCACGTCCCTCATCTCTCCTTTGGGCATACCATCTGATTTTCCAGAAAGTTAAATGCGCTATCAAAGCATTTTTGATTCTGAAAAGGCGGATCATCTGCCTCCTCACACTAGATTTGACTGTGGATTTTGTACAACGGTGGAGTTGGTGAATATCAACTGCCCGTTGTATCCCCACACAGCAGTGGAGGAGGCTGCACTCAACACTTGGTTGGATGATATGTTGAAAAAAGGGTGGTTGTTTAAGGAGACATTGCCAGTCGCATCTTTTATTTTCTGCTAAAAAAGACGATGGTTCCCACCACCCCTGCATGGACTATGAACACTTAAATAAAATCATTGTTTCTGATCCCTACCCCCTGCCTTTAGAGCAGACGATAAGCCAAGCAATCGCCAAATCTCAGGTGTTTTCCAAGCTGGATCTCGTCAATGCTTTTAACAAGATTTTGGTAATGGAAGGGCAAGAATGGTTAACAGCAATCTGGATAAAGTGAGGCATTTTTCAATTCCGCGTAATGCCCTTTGGGCTGAAGAATGCTCCTGCTACGTTTCAGCGCATGATTGACAATGTACTGGGTGACCTCCAGTTTACCTGCACAGTTGTATATATTGACAACATTCTGGTTCACTCCCTGACTCCCAAACAACATGCTATTGACTTGGAAGCAGTTGTGGCCGCCTTGCATAAGGCAGGCTTGCTTATCAAGCCTTCCAAGTGCAAGTTCTATAAGGAGGAGGTTACCTTCATCGGGAACTTTGTCCTTAAAGATGGTTATGCAATCCCTCCCAATAAGTTGGACGCCATCTAGGAATGGCCAAACCTGGCTACCCAGAAACAATTTAGGAGTTTCTTGGGAACCATCATTTTCTTGAAAAAATTTTCCCCAGCACTTATCCAGCTTGCTGCCCCGCTCCACCCCCTTACAGGGAAAAACATACCGTTTCGCTAGTCGCCTGAATGCCAACAGGCGTTTAAATCCATTAAAGAGGTGTTGTGTCCCCTCCCATTTTGAAGCATGCTGATCCCACCAAGCCATATATCTTTGCATGCGATGCCTCATTGGTAGCAATGGGGGCAGTGTTGCTCCAGGAGCACGATGAATTGGGAACCCAGTCACCTATTTTCCTGAAAGTTCACCTCTACAAAGCATCCTTGGGCCATTTACAACAAAGAGTTGGCAGCTGTTGCATGGGCATTAACTCATTAGAGGTATCTGTTACAGGGTGCTCAACATGAGTTAAAGGTCCGCATGGACCACCAGGCTCTCTTATACTTTCATAAACCTCAAAAATTGGCGCATTGGCAAGCCTGAACCTATCAGGACTTGTGCATTTTAATTCTAATATGAATTCGTAAAAGGTGCGCTCAACATATTTACTGATTTTCTCAGCCGTAGCCCCGCCCACTGTTCCATGGATCCAGAGGAAATGGATCTCGTCATTGTGATCCCTGCCACCAAAATACTGTCGATTGTCCCCCCTGTTGTTTCTTCCATTGCTCTGACCCCTGATGCTCCATCAGTGGCTCAGATCTAGCCAGTCAAATGGCCTGCCCTGAGGGCGTGGAGCTGGTTGAGCAGTTATCTCACCAGAAGCATAAACACTCCCTATATTCATTGGAGGAGGGTTTTATTTATTTTTGGTCACGCGTTTGGGTTCCTCCCTCCTTCAGAACTGAAATATTCCGCGCACATCACAATCCCCCACGGTCAGTAATCCTGGTAATAAGAAATGATTGACTTGATCAAGCGGACCTACAATTGGGTGGGTTTGACAAAAGAAGTTCTGGCCTGGATCGCCAACTGTGCTACTTGTGCTCAGGCTAAGTCAGACTGCTCCAGCAGAAACAGTCTTTTATACCCCTTACAGCAGGCGGAGGGTCCATGGATGTTGATTTCCATGGACTTTATTGTCAAACTTCCCTGCTCTAATGGGTTCACAGTGGTGATGGTAGTAGTGGATCGTTTTACTAAATTTTCCCGCTTTATTCCTTGCACTTCTGCGATTATGTCAGAGGAGACCGCCCGCCTTTTTGTAAGTCATGTGTTCTCAATGTTTGGTCTCCCACAGGAGATCATCAGTGACCATGGTTCACAGTTCACGGCGCGGTTTTGGAGTGAACTCCTATCTATCCTAAAAATATCCCCCTGCCACTCCATAGTGTACCATCCCCAGTCCAATGGACAGACCAAGCTAGTTAACCAGGTCCTCAAACAGTACCTGCGTTGCTCTGCTGCAGCTGCACAGGATACCTGGGACAACGACCTTACCCTTGCTCAAATCGCTTATAACAATGTAACACATGCATCTACAGGGTTTTCGTCCTACAAAGCGACGTTGGGTTATAATACTTTGTTTTCAGTTGGACCTTACTTGTGGCCTGAGGTCCAAGCTACTTCGTATCACGCTGAACATATCAGGTCAACTCAATCCTTGGTGCTGGAACACCTCACCAAATCTGTTGATGACTACAAGTGGTTCACATATTGTAAGCAGCTCCCAGGTCACAATATAACATTGGGCTCCTATATTATGCTTAATACCCGCCATTTACAAATTCAAGCTCTTTCCCATAAATTCTCAAGTAAGCATTCAGGCCCCCATTTGGTGAAAGAGAACTTGGGTAATGGTGCGTTCTGGTTGAAGCTTCTGGCTCACTGGAAACAGCATCTCATCTTCCAAGTTTTCCAGCTGTCACCTTTCAAGGGTACGGTTCCCATGGAACCTGAACTGATCATCATCAAGGATGTGGAAGAGGCTAAGATGGAGAATATCCTGGCATCCTACAAGTCCCGACGGTCCATTCAATATCTTGTAGCTTAGAAAGGTTATCCAGCCTATGAGAACAGTTGGGTCAAGGCGCGCAATTGTGTTAACTGTATGGAACTGGTCAAAGCGTTTCACAAATCCCACCCCAATGCTCCCCGCCCTCAACAAAAATCTGTGATGGTAATGGCAATCAAGTTACCCAAGGCGCACAAAAATGTGGCCCTCATGCAGTTTCCCAGTGGTGGTGCCCTTCCTTTGGAAAAAGAAAAAGGTAATGTAAGTCCCAGGGAATGTCCCCTGGCTGTTGATCAGGCCCCTTTCCCATTTCTGTGTAATAAGGTATCAAAGAGGGTGGCTGTACCCCTCGTTACCCAGAGCGACCTCACCCACATGGTAGACAAGCGCTGGGTAACAGCTCTTGCACTTCAAATTCCTCCCACTGTGCCCACACTCACCTCTGCAGAACTGGTACAGTTAATTGGGGAAATCTGCACTGAGATCGCTGAAATGAAGCAGATTAAAACGAAATTGTGTGGGAGTTAGCCCGAAAGTCAGATTCCATGTAGTCAGAAAGGGATGAAGACTGCCCCATCAGCCGGAATTGCTGAAAGTTTTGATTTAGCTAATGCTATGATTGAAAAATTAACTCCCCCCCTGTAATTGTTGGGGATCATCCCCGATGGGCATGTAATAGCATCAGACACTACCAATGAGGGTTTGAAGCTCCCTTCCAGCGGATCAGGCATTGAGGCCAATGCAACGCTCTTGACCAAATAAACGGCCCAGCAACTGGGCATGGGTGGGTTGGGCGTCCTGAACCTGTTCCCTACCAAATGGGACTGCCCCTACATGGGGTGGCCTTGGGGGAGTCCCGCTGCTCATCAGGCCAAACGCCATTTTATCAACCATCAGAAACATATTTAATCCTCAGTTTGGATGTTTGAGGTCGAACTAACAGCTACTCAGTCTGCCTCCAAATTCTTTGATGTTGGTTCCCAGTTACTTATCTGTTCCCCATTCCTGAACAATTCGCCAGTTAGGTCAAACTTTTGGGACCTGATCCCAGCTTGTTTCCTCTCTAAATCAAGCACTATTTTAATCAGTCACATTGCACTGAGAAAATTGGTGGTCAATTTTTCTTTCCAAATTTTTTCATTAAAAATCCTTTCTTAAAATTTTGTTTTTATGTCAAAAAATAAACCGCCTTTTCTGCTGACCCTCATGCACCCCTTGGGGTTAACAGCCGTACTCATCTGGTATTTTGTTATGTGCCTATATGAGATTCTGGCTCACTGGCAGTTCTTGATAAGATTCTTTTCCAGTTCCATATCTGTCAAACCAGCAGCAGTGCCTTTAACATTCTGGTTTGCCGTTTGGGTGCTCTGGCATCTAGGCTGGCAGGCCAGTCTAATTCTTACTTGCTGTTTGCCTGACATACATGGGTGGAAAAGTGAGATTGCTAGAATTAAATTTACCACCTGAACCATTATCAACGTTGGTATCAGGTGACACAAGCCAAAAAAACATTTCTTGACAAATATATGCAAGTACAATTCATGTTTCCAAACTACATTGTTCATGTAGCGTACTGATTCTTTCCAGTAGTGGACAAAAGTGTTGGTAACACCAACCAAGTATTAATCAACAACCCTGGAAGCATCATAGAGAAGGCTCTGAATGTCCATATACTACTATGTTATGGTTGTATTGATCCTTGTAGAAATGTTAAGAAGATAACCCTAAAAGAGCTCCCTGACCCCAAGAGAGATAGGAGGGATTCCTCTAAGTGACTAAGTTTAGTCTCTTGTTTCAGAGATAATATGTTCTTCATAGTATATTTTGTCCAATCAAAATAAATACTTAAAGAGTTATCCAAAGGTATATTTTATTGAGCAAAAAATGCTGAAATACACAAAATTGAGAGATGAAATTTACTTAATTCTTATCTATATTATTCACAAAAAATTCTCCAAACTTGTTTAAGTCTGACGATTATTTATTCTGCAATTGTGAAATTAGATTATTTAAGAAATATTTAGTACTTTGCTTATTGTGCTTGAGGAATTCATATATGACATAGTTGGTAAGCACGTCTAAAAAATATAAATTGTAGGAG
>JAKSZP010012938.1:0-10375 GCA_022478985.1 Massospora cicadina
AAGATGGGAGGAGTATAACTGAATTGACAACAAATATACAACCAAGTCAATCAGAATTAGATACAAATTAAAGCTGATAAAATATGGGGATCTGCTCATAAAACTAGGGTGTAATCCACCCACCCACCCACAAATCCTAAATAACTGAACTACCAAAGGCTATAACATCAACTACCCAATGAAGGAGTTGATTTTGGGCCTGAATTCCTGCTTGGTTACAGCCAAACAGCATTTGGTAACCTGGCAGATCCTAAATTGGGTATTTAAATTGGGCAAGCACAGCAGGCCAGACTACCAGCACAAAGGATACCCCATGTGCACTGAACTGGAAGCAGATATAGTGCACTGTTATTATGAATGTGCCATGTTTAAAAAATACTGGTCCACAATATGATACATCCTATCAGGCAAATATTCACCACTGGGTATACATCTATTGCAGGACCTGTTCTTTATGAAAACCCTGAGAATAGCTCTGATCCAACTACAAGCCTTTATTTACTATTATCATATATGGGTAATTCACTGTGTGCTCATCACCAAGGTTTTGAGCAAAAAGTGCCCCTATCACAGAGGTTTGGTATTGAAGACCATTTGGATTATCTCTGATCAGCTCTGCAGGATCTCAAAATTCTCATGCATAATCCCCAAGTGTTATAAGGCCACATATTTGGCTTTCCCTGCCAGATTGCTTATCGCACATGATGAAGCTACTAATTGACTGAGAATTGAATGGCCTGTAAGCCTACCAATGCTAGAACCATGGCTAGCAATGGCGATTGCCAATCAGCAATGGTCAGAGGTACTAGAACTCTAGCGGCCTGAACCCAGTCCTTTTTACCCTTGGCTGAATTACCTGTATTATGCCCTTGCCTCTTACTTTCCCATAAAATCTGTTTTAATAAAGTATGGAGTTTTTTTAAAAAAAATCTAGCATAATCGGCTCAGCTTTTGGCTCTAAACTTCAACTCTATAAAAGGTCAGTTGTTCGAATCTTGGCGTAATCACTTTTTATACAATTTTCTTAAACTCACTGTCAATTCAGTCTGTCTGTCTGTCTGTAATTAAATCTTACAAGCTCTATTTCAGACACTTATTGTCAATAAAAAATTCTTAAATTTGGCACACCTATGTATCTTCAATGACAATACAGTAATCCATTAAAAATTTTAGTTTTCATGTTCGAAAAAAAGTTTTATATGTAACAAGTGAAAATTTTTATATGTTTTAATGGAAATCAGTATATTGTTACGGCCGAGAAATTTGATGTCTGGTTGATTCGGTAGTTTAAATGGTTTTGTCGAACGGTTGGTGGGTTTGCGTTGATTGATAAGCTTAACGGTTTAAATAAAGTTAGTGATTGGTATATTTGATAAGTTGATTGGCTTTGGTAAATGGTTGGTGATTTTGGTTGTTTCGATACATTTAGTTTTGGTTTACGAAGCGGTTGGTGATTAGTTGATTTTTAATTTAATGGTTTTAGCTAAGTGGTTTAGTGGTTGAGTTAATTCGATAGGTTTAATTGGATATGGCTGAATGGTTGATAATTTTATATTGATTCAGTATAATTTGATTACTTAATTTTATCGATAACTGTCTACAAATATAATAATAAAATTATCAGATAAACTTTAAGCCCACAAACAAATCTGTGTTAAACTTGGTATCAACAAGAATTATCCTAAAATTTGATTTACAATAGAATCAGTATGTTAATTTGTTTATATAGATGCATTATCTCGAGCAAATAACCAAAATCACCAAACTTGGCACAAGTATTCTATAAAGTTTGGGAACGGAATGCTAATATGTAATTATTTAATATAATCATATAAATTTAAATATCAGTTCTATATAAGATCTAGAACATATGTTTCTAATGGTGATTATATAGCAATTTGGCTGGGTATTTTCATATTCATTTAATTTTATTTTTTCATAGGCTTTGATATTTAGTTGGTAGTTTTTGGCTGTTGTAAGTTCCGTAATTGGTTTTTGCTGAGTAGTGGTTTATTTTTTGGTTGATTCGATAGGCTCAATAGTTTCAGGTAAGTGATTGATGGTTTAGTTAATTTGGCAGGCTTAATATATTTTAGCTAAGTGGTTGGAGGTTGGAATTTTTAATAGGTTTAATTGTTTCTGAACTTATTGATAACTATCTACCAATATAAAAACTAAAATTAGAATTTGATTGATTTGATAGGTTTATTTTATTTAGCCGAGTGGTTGATGGTTTTTGGTCGAATCGATAGGATACAGTTTAGCTTTGGGGGTGATTAGTTATTAGTTGATTTGATAAATTCAGTTAGTTTTAGCTGAGTGGTTGGTGGTTTTGGTTGCTTCGATTGAGCAATTAAATTTGGCCGAGTAGTTATTGCTTAACTATATAAAATCTAAATTAATTAATTCGAATCACCTGAAATTCTATAGAAACCGTAGCGAAGCGCGGGCAACTCCGCTAGTTCGGAATAAAAATCCATTCGGGATAAATATCTGTTTTAAAAACTTTTTTAGAGTCCGAGCAACACTTTTAATAGCTCAAATAATGATTTTAAAATCAAGATTCCCTTTTACCAGGCATGTATTGGAAAATATATCAACTCTTACATTAAGGTTTAGCATTTTAGTGCTTTATTTCTCTCAATTTAACCCACATTGTTTTTGCTGTATGTATCTTATATGTTTAGTTCTCACACGTAGAGTTATAAGATGATGTGCTTTATTTAAGCAGGTTTTAATTTTATATTTGTTCCTTTAGACTATAGGCATGGATTCCTCTAAACGCAAGTCTACTTCCAAGGTATAGTGCGCTGTGAACTTTTCTTTTTACAATAAATTATAAACAAAAAAGTGCTTTTTATTTATTCTAGGAATTTGTCAAAAAAGGATCCCTTGATAAAGTAAGTAGCTTAAAAGGGGTTTATGTTTCTTACTGAATTTCGGCGTAGAAATTTAAAACTACTACTGCTACGTCCGATGGTGAAAATAATTCAACGACCGAAATAAGTAAAGAGAGCTCCGGTGAAGAATACACTGATTTAAAAGACAATACCTCCGATTCAGCAATTAGGATGCCTTTTGCTAATGAACTAAATGCATTTGTAAAAAACGATGCGGGAGAATATTACATGCAAGTACCTTTTTATTTGACTATCTACCTGACTTATTAGTTACCTGGCTCTTCTCAAAAGCGTGTTACTGTCCGTGCATTTAAAGGGAATACTTATATTGATATTCGAGAGTTTTATGAAAAAGATGGCAAATTTCTTCCGGGAAAGAAAGGTGATTATATTTTACTTTGCAACTCACTTTATGATATGCAAGTAGCCTTGTTAATTTTCTTTCTTTCTAGGTATTTCTTTAACTACAGAACAATGGGATGCTTTAAAGCAAAACGCGGAGCAAGTTGATAAATGTATCAAACGTCTATAGGCTTTTTGATGCTCTATTAAATTAAAATTTTTTTTGCAGTTTCAATATACGACGTGTAAGAAAATTAAAGATAACTTTCATGAAACTGGTTTTATTTTACTTTTTAAAATTTGTTGCTTTTAAAGCAAGTTTTGGCTATGATCTTTTAGACGCTTTTTAACTGAAACCTTGTAAATAATTTTGATATATTTGCAGCTTGTAAAAGTCACTGACCATTATTTATTACACGTTTAAATATAACATTGGCTAAGCAAAAATACAAAAAACGACAATACAATAAGTGATTAAATTAAATTAAAGTTGTAATTAATATTTTTATACGTTTATTTTCTTTGTCATCATCTTGAAAACATACCACTTTCTCTATCTATGTGATTTTGCACACTAGATAGATTACTTAACAGTATCCATTATTGTTATTAGCTATTATTGCTTGTCTATTATATCTATAATTTTAAAAACTATTTGAAACGGATCAACCTGGGTCAAATATTACGCCATCATATCTATAGCTTTATACCTTAGAAGGTTTGCGTGTTAAGGCTTGTATTAGAATTTATCTAGGGCTTTCTTATTTATGATACACCTTAGGGTTTTAATATGATAATATATAATATTCATACTTTGTGTGTGCTAAAGTAAAAAGTATTCAAGGCGGGTTGACCTTGGGACAAATATGCCATGACAAGTTTTTCTAGCTATAGCTAGTTTCAAACTGTGTTGAACAAAACCTGCACTAGAGTGGAAGCAGGTATTACCCTGCCAGGCTAACCACCCCTCTTTTTTGAAAACTCTATACCTTTATTGAATTTAAATAAAAAAGTAAAACAAGGGCAAGAGGGGTGGCAGAATGGGGTTTTGGCTGCTGGAACAAAGAAATTGGGAATAGATGCTGCTAGCTGGGTAGCACCCCTGACCATTCCTGGTTGGCAATTGCTATTGCTAGCCATAGTTCTAGCAACAGTGGGCTTACATACCATTGAATCTTCAGTCAAACAATGCCTCATCATATTCAATGAGCAACTTGGGAGTGAAAGCTAATTGTGAGGCTTGAAAATATCCGTGGACAAGGCACAAGAATTTTGAGATAAGCTTGAGCTGGTTGGAGAAAATCCAAATTGTTTTCCTTACCATTCCTATGTAATGTGGACTCTTGTGGCTCTATTGCTTGGCCATAATCACCAAGTGTATAACTATATACAATAATAGTAAAGAAAGCTTGGAGCTGGAGCCGTTGATTCTGAGCATCTTTGAAAAGAGATTATCCTGAGAGAGA
Source organism: Massospora cicadina (assembly GCA_022478985.1). Lineage (NCBI taxonomy): Eukaryota > Fungi > Entomophthoromycota > Entomophthoromycetes > Entomophthorales > Entomophthoraceae > Massospora > Massospora cicadina. The sequence goes on from JAKSZP010012938.1 coordinate 4,709, forward strand.
TGTAGATCTAGCTGCAGCTGCTTGTTGGATAGCACTAACCTCATAATAGACTAATACCTATTAAACATACTACACTCAAAATAGCTGTGGGCAATATCTGCCTCAGGGTCAGCGCATACTGAGTATTTCCTTATAGAGGGTACCCTGGGTCACAGTGTTTGCCCATGTGTATTTCATGGTGCAAAATCTGCCATGTGGTTGAGCACTGGTTGGAGGTTACCAACTTGCTGTTGAGACCCACCACTAACTCTTTGAGATTGCAGTTAGTTTTGTAGCCATCCTCCACCCAATCATTGAGGATTTGGGGGTGAGTTAGGAATTTTGGTGGTAACTTTGGGGTGTGTGCTCTGACATCAATTGTGGAGTCATTATACATGATACAAATAGCCCTGTCAGCAGTCATTACCAATCCAGTTATACTCATCCCATGTTGTAGCCAAATCATTGCTGAAACTTTGAGTTCAGAATCCTGTTAACTTTGCACTTCCTCCTGCAGCACTCTTGCAAACAACCAGCCCCCAACTGTAATGGTTGGAAACATCCCAGTTTCTAATCACCATCTTATCTTAGGTTTGACGCAATACATGCCAAACGTCCAGCATGAGCTGGACTCTTGAGGTAGTAAACCTCAAAATTAGGGTAATTCAGAGCAAGAAAAAGATGAAATAGGTAAGTGAGGTTGTAAACCCCAGAATTAACTTTATTTTATTTATTATTGAATAAAAAGTTGCTGACAAACAGGATCCCAATAATCTGATGCCAGAAACACACCAAGGAAAAGACAGGATATATGAGGGAGATCAAACCCCAAAAACCCAAGTTTTTGTTGACATGAAAAAAACTTGTTGTGCGCGGATCATCAGGTAAGATAAGGTAAGGGTGGCCCCAAGGCCACCAGAGAGAAAGAGAGAGAGAGAAAGAATTCCAAACAAAGTTCAGAATTGTGCAGGCTCAACCTTAAAGGTCACCCTTCTGGGGCCTCACCCAAACCATTGATTAGGCTCTTGCAAGCCTAATTAATAATTCAGGTGAGGCACAACCCAGCGCCCAAACCTGACAGACACCAAAAATCTTTCTAAAAAAATCAATTTGGATTTGGAAAATCTGAACCCAAATCAAAATGCAATGAAAGGCTTAATACCATTTGTTACACCAACTGCATAGCCTATTTACATAGGTGCCAATAATAAGGGCTGTGATAATTTAAACACAACTTTAAGTTAGCAACATCCACTCCTATAGAGAGCATAATGCAATAGTTCCAGGGCCCCTTGTAACTGGGCCTAGTTAATGCCCCATGCAAGTGCAGAGCAGCACATGTGGGACTGTAATATCTGGAGAAACAATTTGGCCCAGATCTGGTGGGCATGAACCTCAAAGTTGAGAAAGCCCATTCCCTCCTCTCAATAGAGTTTAATCAGAATACCTAATTGAATCGGCACCACATCAGCTTTAAACCACAGGAAGGTGTAGATTAAGCATTTTACTCTTTTTTTCCAAGAAGGGGCTCAGTGGGAGAATATGGGCCATATATCAGAGCTTTGAAAGTATAAAGATATTATGCGCTTGCACCTTCCCCTTAAGGTTTAAGTGAGTGTATTTTCAGTGGGCCTTCAGGGTGACATACTGAAAAGCATTACTTGTTCCAACACCTCCACTGCTGGTCCTGATTCAGTAAAAAAATACCCAAAACCTAGATATTTTTTTGGGTGCAAGGAAGTGAGATCTGATGGCAGAGGGAAGTGGGGCTGCCCAAACTTAGCTACAACTATTTTGTCAATATTAACTTTTGAATTTAAAACCTGTTGGTAAAGGGCAATGAGGTGTTCAGTGATGTGAAGGTTGTGCTCAGAACTGATCCCCACCATGGTGTCATCTGCAAAAGCTTGCATTTGAACTAGAGCCTGTCTATAGTGACAGATGCCCCACAACTGTGCTTCTGCTATGGCCAACAGGATATTTATGCAAAGTCAAATAAAATTGGGGACATGGTATTGCCTTCTTGGAGTCTGTCGCGATTTTGATATGACTGGATGATACACAGTGCATTCAAAAAGTTCTGGGACTAACGTTTTAAAGACACAACTTTAAAAATAAATAACCTTTCTTTTATCATATTTTAACATACAACCTTTCCCTCTCTATACATATTTATATTGCTAAAACAATTGTTAAAAGGTATGCACATAGTTCCTATTTTGTATAACCATGTTTAAACCAGCTGTCACATTCTTATGAATTGTCTACTTTATCAAAAGGATGAACCTTCAGTGCCACCTTCAGATTATAATTATCCACCCTATTCACCAGATTTGGCTCTGTATGACTTCTTTCTGTTCTCTAATCTGAAGGTGGCACTGAAGGTTCATCCTTTTGATAAAGTAGAGACAATTCAGAAGAATGTGACAGCTGGTTTAAATATGGTTATACAAAATAGGAACTATGTGCATACCTTTTAACAATTGTTTTAGCAATATAAATATGTATAGAGAGGGAAAGGTTGTATGTTAAATTATGATAAAAGAAAGTTTATTTATTTGTAAAGTTGTGTCTTTAAAACGTTAGTCCCAGAAAATTTTAAATGCACTGTGTAATCTTGGGACATCCAGGCGGAATCTGCCAACATAGTATTAGTTACAAATATTTGAGTGCCTTGAGATAAGGCAATATTGGGATAACAGGTCTTATTGGATATAATGAGTTTATTGGATCGCCTCTATATTAGGTGATAAGGCAATACAGCGATGTTGATATTAAACAAATACAAAGCAAATCGCCTACAAATAGGGCAACAGCGGATTAAGAATAACAAGCAAAACTTGAGGAAAATTAGCGGGATAGAATAACCCAAGCAATATGAAATAGTATCGCCTTAAGCTGATGTATATAAGCAAAATGGGTGATTGAGAGAGGGAGGTTTTTTAGTGCAGACGAGATGGGACAGCAAAAGATGCTGTATTTATAAAAATAAATAAAAGAACCAGTTGGGGCAATTGCTCCTATTTTTAATATATTTTCAAGTGTGTCTGAAGGACCAACAATCCCCACATCATCCGTCCTTTGCTCAGAGGGCGCAACCTGTGTGAATAGCCCGATGGATCCTAGCAATACCATTTAAAATTACAACAGTGGTGCTCACTACAGGGGGCCCATTGATCAACCACCCAACACTCTGAAACTCCAGTCGCCAACCATGCCTTACCCAAGTCGTGTCATTGGGGTGTCTTACTGGAACCCCATATCAGCCTCATATGAGGAAATCAAAGTTACCTTGGACGCGGTACTCAGAAACCAAGACGAACTCCTTCAAGAATGTAACGCGGTCATGCATCAACTTGATAGTATGTTTAGTCAAATGCAAATCTTGGGACAACAAAACAAAGAACTTGCTGAATGACTGAACAATACCACCCAGCGGCTGCAATATGCAGAACAAAGATTCTCTACTCCTTCTCAGTTGTTGCACTGGGAGGATGATGACTATCAAGAAGAAGCATCCTATATAGGAGAAAACAGCAATGGTCATGGCTACGACACTCATGATAATAGCACTGGATATTCATATGAGTCAGAACACCACTTACCTCCAGTAATGGCTGTACCGCCTACAACTGACGGTCATGCTACCCCTGAAGTGACAAATATCCCAACTTCCACTAATCCCACTCCTCATTGAGAATCTGCTTTTGGGCTTGTTCCATTCCTCAGTGTGGACCTAACAACCGTGAACAAAAGGAGGAAATTAATATTGAAAAGATACCCCCATTTGACTGCAATGGGAACATCCATGGGTTCTTTAAACAATTTGAGTTTGCCATGGAAGGAGCCTCCAATAAATGGAAGGCTAAGTTGCTAATATCTGCCCTGGATGTAGGAAGCACCAATCAGGTCATCTGTTACCTCCCAAGTAGTTCCATCTTCTATAAGGATGTAAAGGACACCATACTCCACTTGTTTGGGGAAAACTCAAAAATGTCACAACGGAAAGCAGAATTCTAAACAATCAGATTCTATCATAATAGAACTCTCATCGAGTTTGCTGATCAATTCACAATAGAAGCCCATGTACTGATTGGAGCTAGGTACTTAGCAGAAGCCAACGTGTGCATTGCCATGTCCACCACAGTGAAGCCATATTGCAAACTTTCTAATGTTATTTTGCTGTTTCTGGATGATGATGTACCTCTGCTTAAAAAAGTACAGTTTTTATGTTGGGTATCCCCTAACTTTTCACCGCCAAATTCAGATTGTAAGACTACTGCTGCCACGGCACCCTATTATTTTGGAGAATACTATTGGCCGCCTCCAGCTTTATTTAGTAATCCTTGGCCTTACTATAACTCTGCACCTCATCCTTGGGCAAATTATAATCAGCAGTACAATCAGCATCAATGGGCTGGCCATGACAACCACCAGCAACCTAGTTATAGACCTGGACCCAATTATGCTGACCGTCAACAATTGGCTTACTGACCTGGAACTGGGTATACCAAATGACCCCAACCCTTCCAGTCTGGACCCGCTTATGATAACCCGGGACGTGGTTCTTATGGGGTTAACTGCTATGAATGCGGTCACCCTGGTCATTTGGCAAAATTCTGCCATAATCGCCATGTGAATTATGTACAACAAGACAAATACTATCAGGGAAAAGATGGAGCGGAGTAGATATGGGACCTTCTACCTCTGCAATACCCACTCAACATGTCCCCAAATCAATAGTAGTATACCCTGCAAAAGTTCCTCAGTACAATGATGGAATTTTATACCAACAGCCAGTTAGAGGAGTAAATGTAGTAACCTGAGCTCAAGCTAAGGTGACAACAGAGGAAGATTCCCTTGAATAATCAAAGCCCTATGTCTGTCAAATGCTTGATCAAGCATCCTCAGACCAACTTGATCCTGCTGCGGATGTGCCAACTCTGAAAGGAGTAAATGTCGCCCTTCCAGTAGATGCCATTGTCAGAGTGTTGGGATTTTTGCCCATATTCCCAGCCTGCTAGATTACCTGGTATCGCTAGGGGAAAAATTTTCTAAGGTGAAGTGAATTGGAAATTGGTTGACCTGAATTTTGGAGGAACTATGTTTTGGGGATTTTAGGATATTTATCTGGTCATATCCATTGGGGATCAATCTGGATGAATACCTAATATCTCATCGGGTGGAGTGGATGACAAAATAAGGGCATCTGATAGTAAATAACTATCAGGTGTACTGATTGGGATTGGTCAGGTTTCATCACCAACTGATTGGGAATGTTTAATGAGTTGCGAGGTGAGTGATGCTACCTGCAACTAGCAAATCAATTGGTTGCTAGCCAATTATGGATGATTTGTTTGGATCAAGAGGAAAGTGTTAATGATACGTTTCCAACTCTTTCATTTGAGGTCTCAAGGATGTCTAACATCGGAATCCTAGTCAGGATGGGGAAGACCATTGCTTCCAAGATGAGGAAGGGTGATTCAATGGCAACGGCTGCTGTTTCATTGAAAGAGGTATCAACTGAGGGTTAGATAGCCAAATCCCCTATAAATTCCCTAGAATTCACTATAATAAAAACACTAAAAAACACTCAAAAGTAGTAGTACAGTAGTAAAGTAGTAATACACTGAAATATACTCACTGATTGACACAAGTTTATAGTTGGGAAAGAGCTAATAAAGAACC
>JAKSZP010012939.1:0-10336 GCA_022478985.1 Massospora cicadina
TTGCTTTCATATAAGGTTAGTTACCATCAGGTGATAAAGATGTACCATACTTTAGGCTCACTATGAAAGAGAATTTACACTACCACTTTCTCAACCTATATATCCTCCACCAATCCCAAAACAATCAGGCAACTTTAAAAGGCTCAGCCAATGAGATTATCTTCTTCAATCATTAGTAATAGACACTTTAGTTCACACCATCACTAAGGAGACCAGCTAAAGTAACCTATGGCAACCATCCTTGCCTGTGTACCACCCAATGTGATTTAGTAATGTCCTACCATCATTGCACTGGGTAATGAGTAAGCAATCTCACAGCTTTCTGGGCAGTATCTTATAAAGTTCTACATAAAAAAGGATTATAATATTTAATGTTGATTTTACCAAGGAATGGTGATCTACCAAGTACAAGGAGGATTCTTGAGAGTCTATGTACCCCTCTGAAAAGATCTTAATGTGGGGCATTGTTGGCTGTGGACATAGAATGGGTAAAAATTGAATAAATCAAAAATGAACCACCTCTTCTAACCAACTTATCGTTATTCTATAAAAAACCACCAAGATGCCAACCCAAAAGGCAAAAAATTAGAAGACTTCTCCATATCACTGGGAGTTGAGAAACCAAAGGGATTACCTTGAGAACTATGAAAGACTACTTTTGACAGTTGTAAATCATCCTCTTATCCACCAAACCCAAGAAATATGGAAGTCCTTAATGTTAGTCCATGAGGGTCTCCCTAAAAGCAATTCCCCTCAAATCTCTATAGATCTGAAGGCTTAAATAAACAATGTGTTATTTTTGTAACTACCAATTTAAAAATTTTTAGAAATTTCTTTCAACTAAAACACAATTTCAAGCAAAATTATAAAAAAGTAATTTGAAACGTCATTGAATTGCCAATTCACCATTACAGTAGAATGTCCATGGCACTGCCGCCTGCTGCTCCAGTGTGGGACAGCAATGCTCCACCCCCTAGCATTTTTTGCCCTTTGGGAAAATGCGTTCTGATGGGTTTGAGTAGCCCTCCAAACTTTTTAGCCGCTTTGTCTCTCCAAAGGACTTAGCGCACCATCTTGCATGCATCCATCTGACTCTCCCCCAACCCTGTGCCCTTCCTCGCTTAGCAATTTGCCTCTGCTTTTATATGTGAATTATGGACAACTATTCCTGTACACTGAAAGAGCAATATTGATCTTTCCAACACTGCCTTTGCGCCAGCTGGCTAATTGATTTCCACTCCTTATAAGGGCTAATCAATATAGGTTTAACGCCAAAGAGGCCATAGCTGCTGTGGTGGCAACTCCTATAACTATATATCACAGTTTCTACCATATACAATTTCCCCCTTGACGAAACCACGCTGAAGGTATCACCTGAAACTCTCTATTTGCATCTTCCACACTTAATGGTATATGAGGGACTTAATGTCTGGACCTGTCTGCCTATGGCACTAATCCCATCCTCCATTTCACCAATACTTACAGTGTAGAGCGCTTGTAGCCCCTCAGCCACTGCCACCATCATCTCTATCACCTCAGTATTGCCTCACAGATCCACCCACATGCCCATATTGCCTCAGGAGGGTATATCTTTTGGGCATGTGTTGACAATGGTCAACAAATTCGTCTTATCTGTTTTGAGTTAGACAACTTTTCAGAACTCACACAAAGTAGACGAGGAAGAATTTTATAAAGTTGAACTCAAACCTACCCCTACTGATGATTTTATTTCTGACCAAGCTTAACAAAGGTATCAGACCCTGAATCATAATATGGAAAAAGAAAAGATCCAGATGCCATTTAAACCAAGGTGACAAAGAGACCACCATATTGATTTAAGAAGACTACCATGAGACAAAGGATGACATCTTGTCACGCGCCTCTTCCTAAAGTCCAAGAAGATCCTGATGATCAGTCTAACAAGAAACATCCTATGCCTGAAAAACTAAAGCACCCTATAATATCCCAACCTTCAAACAAAAGAGCTATTGTTTTAAGTTTATTTTTATTTTTAAATAAGCTTCTATTTTTAGGTTTTAAGTGATGTTATTCAGCAAGCCTTGGTCATCCCAGTGGTTCTGTCCCCTTGCTGTATTTTATTAAAGATAATTACGTTTGACTTTGAGAAGCTTCAAAGCCTGCCCCTTCACCTGAAACTGCTGTCTACAGTGCCAACTGAAAACTGGTGCTCCTTACCAGGTCTTTAAGTTGCATAAATAGTGAGGATGTAAAAAGAAGGTGGAAAATGGTCATAAACAAGAACCTCCCACAATAACAGAGCTAAAAGCATTACAATTGGATCAGCAATGCTTTCTTTGAAGTAGGAGTCCTTATCCAGATACTCCTGAATTTATGGCTGAGACACAGAGGTGAAGTGCCACTTGTAGATCAAATTGATTATTGATTAAGAGTTGCCAATCTCAGCCTGATCATAAAACAACTGCTCAATGGTATTTTGTGACTATAGGACGTTCCAGTTGAATCAGAGCATCTGATGTTCCCTCCACAAGAGAACTATACTTAGCTCCTAGTTTACTTGCCTCTTAAGTATGAACCTGAATGGATCAATACCTTCAAAACTTTGTCCACCTGGCCATCTATCATACTATGCAAATTTTAGGACTCCACATCAAGAATTAATGTGATAATTAGACCTTATTCAAACCCTTCTTTCATCCACCTATATTTTTTATCAATCTTCCTCCTTTTTTGTTTAAAAGAATGGAATCCTATTCTAACAACAACTTTATAAAATAAGTACAATGTCATATGGCTTTATTAGATGAAAGAGCCTTTATATATTTACAGAATTAAACTCACAACCCAAATGAACGTAGCCATATCTGAAGCTTTTTTTAGGTCAGACATACTATTACATCACTATTGGATTGTATTTACAGCCTTCAAGAACAGTGGTACGGTGTTTCACACGCTGTAAGGAAGCCTTACTAAAATCCTGTCCTAATGTTCTAGGCCTTGTTAGCTCTATAGGGCCCCCTGTCTATCATGGCCCTTCTGGACCAAGGGGATCCGCTGGGATTTATTTGCCTCAAGGGTTAGTGGACATATAGGGCCCCAGGATTAACTAGGCCCTTGGGTCTCCAGGGGTTATCATGTCCCCAGACCGTTAGGGGCCACCTGGGGGTGTCAGCCCTCCTGGGATACCTGGAATGGAAGGACCTCCCAGCTGTCAAGGGGAAGCTGGGTCTCCTGGCCCCCTGGCCCTCCTAGACCTACCATAACAGAGCCCAAATATGATGCTTCTCAAAATTGTGACAAACTGGCTTCCATGACCTTATTATCCACCTCGCATATGCAAGCCTACCCCTGAAGTGAGTCACCCTTAATCTTCTGAGCGTCAAAATTGTGTTGGCATGAAAATCCCCTTTTTAAAGTCCAATGAAGCAGCCAAATTCCTCTGCATTTGTGGGTTCAGATAATTCTCGCAGGTCAATAGAATTATATGCAAGATATACTGACCCACCTAGTTGTTGTCCAGCAGAATCTGAACTCAAATCCTTTCACCCAACAGCTTCACTTGGCTGCAATCACTACAACCTTTATACAACCTGTAATGTTGCGCAACCACCCTCCATGGCACACCAAGACGTTGAATGCTTCCTATCCCTGGTATATAATGACCAAAGCCCCCAGAGATCAAACTTAAATCAATAAATCAATAAATCAATAACGGTGCTAAAATATAAGCTAAAGAATTTATTTTGGAAGGAGATCAAAATTATGTAGAGTTCACAAGTGAGGGAAGGGAAACGCATCCTCACTTATTAAATAATATCCCTGAAAAAGCTACATGAATTAATCATAATTTAGGCATGTCTGAGGCTTAAAAAATGCCAGCATTCTGAACTTTATCCGCTGGCAGATTGAGGTAACCTAAATTCATAAAAAATCTGCCAAAATTCGATATTATCTTTAAAATGATCCCAAAATGCATTGGCTCACCAATTATGTCAGGTTTAAAAACTGGGATTTGCAACTGTCATCTTAGCAGATTTTCTAAGTCCCAACCTTAGGAAATCCGTGTACAATTACTGATTGTTACAAATCTTGATTGGTTAATCCAGAACCAAGTCGCCCAACTTGAATTCCAAGTTGTAACTATCACTTATAGCTGTAGTATAACCTTGAAGGCCTTTCTCTTGACTCAACTATACCTTGGAAGCCTTAGCCGATGGGCTCATGAATGTCAGTAGTTTCTCCTGATTGCATGGCGTTCAATTAGCCTGCATTAATGACTGGGTTATTCAACTTAACAGTCAAGTCATGGCCATTAGGGAATAACATATCTCCATCAAGACCATTATGGAAGATTAGAGGCTAAGATCTTCAAGGGTTCAAGGAGCAAATTACCCAAAAGGCCACCACTACCACAAGGATGACTCAGTATACAGATCTACAGAATGACATCAATGGTTTGAAAGCTTTCTTGATCAAATGCGCCTCTTTAATATATAACGATACTGATTCATTGTTTTTGGCTCCTATTGCACCAACTAATATTAAAGTTTTATCTACACCTGTTTCTAAAAACTTTAGGCTTTTGTTAAATAAAAAAGTACATCCCTGGTTAAGGAAGTATAACTTTGTTTCTATACATCTAAGAAAAAGCCATGGAGGCTCAACATCAATTTTGGGCAAATTTTATAAAAACAAGTTGAATTTCCACCTCCGCCTCACCACATCAATTTCCTAATTTATGTCCTCAGATCCATCACCTGCTGACCCAGTATAGGGCAGCGGTGCTCCAACCGCTAGCGTTTACCACCCAGCAGGCAAATGCATGCAGACTGGCTCGTCCAGTCCACCAAATACATTTGGCTGCTATATCCTCCAAGGGACTTAGCACTCCACCTCACATGAGCCCACCCAACCTGCCCCCACCCCTTAGCCCTACTCCATTCCAATATTCACTTTTGCCTCTGCATCAAGCATGGATGCCTTTTCCCATATGCTGACAAAGTGATAATTGAGCTGGCAACGGCCACCTTTGCGCCAGCAGGGTTTATCAACTTATGCCATTACAAGGGCTATTTTGATATTGGATTCCCCACCAAAGAAGATGAAGCCGCTGCAGAAGCTACACCATTATGAATAAAAATACGCCATTACCACCAGCTGAACACACCTCCCAGATGACACCGCACTTGTGATAACCTTTGCAAACCTCCTCTCACACCTTCCTCCTCAGACACTTTATGAGGAGTTGATGTCAGAATTGTCTACATACAGCGAAAACTCTATCTCTAATTATTATCCCAAGTGGTGCTGAACGCCTTGCGGCACCTCAGGCAATATCTACCATTACCCCCCACAAGCTGAACATGGTCTAGCATATCCCACTGCATGCATATATCCCATCTGCAACAGCCATTTCTTTTGGGCCCACACAACAATGGTCGCACAATTTGCTCCCTTTGCTATGATATGGACCACACCAAAAAGGCATTTCAATATAATTCACACCCTATGAACATGGCCAACTTCACTCATGAGGCCACACCAACAGCATTTGTGTGGGGATTTTGGCTGCCCCCACTCCCACAGGCCATGAGCTCAAATCAGAAACAAAATCTAGCACCTTAAACCCAAACTAGCAAATGCACACCCATGCCAACCAATCAGGAGCAGGATTGGACCCATGTTCAATCCAGAAGATCTCCCACCCCAAAACCTACCCAACCAAAATCACCTACCACCCAATGTTCCCAAATCAACCAAAATCCCTTAAAATATTAGATTTAGTAACTGAATTGGGTGAAATTGTCCCACCACTGAGTTACCCAATTTATTTAACACCTTATCTGAATTCTGACTTTGATACCCCAGCCCCAACCAACCAATATGTATGCAAACCCAAAGCCTTTTTACAAAGTGACCACCAGCTTGCCACGGCCATGGTGGCCAATCCCAAATTACTCCTTGCTCACAAAGAGTGTGCAAAATCCGTCACAGAATTTCGAAAAAGGGCTGCAACACCCATTGTTCCCCTCCAATTTTCCTCCTACTGCAAAAGAGGAAATCCAACAATTATATGAAACTGCCACCACCGCTGTCAAGTATGTCACTGAATTGGCAGAATTTTCCTCATCCACACGCACCACAAGAGCCAATACTGCAAAATTGGAACAACTTCTTGACACCCACATCCAGGATGAACACCACGTTGCTGAACTCATAGAGGCTTTAATCCAGGCCCAAATTGTCAATCAAAACAACTATTTACTTCACCTTCTCCCTCATCCCGTGGATGTCCCAACCCCCCTGATCTCAGCATTGATACGCCTCTACAATGCTGAGCCTGATGATGACCCACCTGATCCCCCTCTTCCTCCGCCATGATATGATATGTGGCTCACTGCGTGCCATCTGGTAGGTTATTTTCTTATTTCTTTTTATGTTTTGCTACCCAAAAAGGGAGGTCAATTCATGTTTTAATTTTTAGTCAGTTTAGTTTTGGAGTATTAGTTTAGGTATTGTCCATCCACTGGTCAGCTTGCCTCAGTCAAATAAAAAGAAAGTGCTGTGGAAGAGGCTTCTGAAAACAGAAAGTTAAGCATATACCCACCTTCTTGAGTCAAATTACCAAAAAATCATGGTCTCTCACCTGAAGAATAGTCAAACATGGAACCAATTCAAGACCACCTTAAAAAATTTGGAAATGATTACACCATGTCCTTGCAGAAGCAGTCATTTGTGGTTAATTACATCAAGCATGGGGACTCATCAACTAAGTTCACCAAAAAATTTCAATATGAGGCACTTACCTTGGTTACCTGTGACTATATTTCTCTAGACGACGTCATTACTGCTGTCATACCCACCTTGGCATCTCGACCCAACTTACAGTTACATATTGGCTCTGTAAAACACTTATTGAGCATCCTGGACATCAAAGAGGCTCTCATTGATATCCTCATCAGTCTATTCCAGGAGGTTTTAAGCTTAGCTGATCTCCTAACTGACGCGTCTAGATAAACGATCTTGAAAAAAAGGGTAAAAAGAAGAATATAAAATCCACTTACTATAAAATATGCTGGCATCCAACTGAAGAATGCTATAAGAGAATCTATGATGAGGAGTAAAAACCGTCAACATGAAGGGAGAGGCTCTTCATGTTGACAACCACCCTACGCTTCAACTATCTACTTCATAAGCTATTATTTATGCTGCCCCTAGTTCTAGCAATTACATCAATATGTCTATTGAGAATAAAGACAGTGCTTTGGATTAATCTCATTTCATCTGTATTCCCCTGACTTCTTTTTTTACTCTACAACCTCATTTTGGGGACTCAGCCACTAAGGCGGAAGTTTAAGTGTGCAAATTTAATGTTCAAGCCATTGTTGACACTTGATCCCAAGTGAATGTTATATCTTTCAAACTGATCGGTCAAAAAAATGCACCTGATCTCCAACATAATGTTAAGTATGGAATGGCAGATCCTCATTGTACTAATTCACTTGGTGCTTACTCAGCCTTGCCTGTATTCTTTGGAAGCTTCCTTTAACGGTCCCAGCTATAGTTCTTGAAGATCAAAACTTTGATTTATTATTAGGGATGTAGTTTCTGGGTGAGTATTACATAATTGTTAACCTATCCAAGTTCTATCTAGCTATAATTGTCCATCAGCTATCTTTTATCTTCAAAAGCCTATCACCAAGAAGAACAATACCAATAAAAGAATATGTCTTATGTTAATTGATCAAACTTTATACCAAATTGAGTATCATTTAGTTTCCCTCGTTTAAAAATGTCTCCTCAGTCTGCTGAAGCTCAAAAAGGAATGCTGATATATGCTTTATCTCAAGTTTTATTCCCAGATCAGGATAAAATTATAGTAGATACCTGCATCCAAGTACATATTCTCCCATTCATATACTAGAAGTTTGTGGGGTAGATAATCCATTCATCAAGGAGATATTGCCTTGTTCAGACATTAAGGATTCAGACTATTCAGGGCCCAACTTAATTTTATTTGGGGAAGACTGACCAGGGGATGGACACTTCCAATAAGACACTACAAACATAAACTTCAGCGAGAGGAAGGCACCCCAGAGAAGCAAATGCTACTCCTTTTGCCAGCGGGAACGCCAAGAGAAATAGAGGGGGAAAACCTGTGCAGGGGCTTGCACCACTATTGAGCACGTATGGAGGAAAGAGTCTGAAACTATGACCAAACTGGGAACCAGGACGTGACTGACTGGCGGCGACGTGGTAGGAGGTACCCAAACATCCACGCTTAAAAGTGGTCCACTAGGTGTGACTGGAACCGGCGAAGAGCTTCCTGGAGGGTGGGGGTGGAGCCTAAGATAGCATCTAGGACAATCGTGTGTATATTCCACATAGTGATTGCAACTACCAAGGCACGGAAGGAGGGTGGAAGAGGGGAAGCCATGGATAAAGCAAACATGTCCTTAGACAGGCTTAAGGACTGTGAATGATCCTGGCAAAACAGACGTTGCACCTCACGTCATCTCGCTTTTGATGGAGGGCACTCTTCCAGGCGGTGAACCAGCGTTCCATACTGGCCACACACAAAACGGGATGAGTGCAAAGCGTTAGAGCATTTGGCAGTACAATATACCTGTCTCAAGCAACGGCACACATGGGAACAAATATGTAGTTGCAGAAGAGGGTGGTGGGCGTACTTCCAAATGACTTTTTGGGTATCTAGGGGGTAGGGTATGTCCAACATGTCCAGGTAGTCCACCCTGGCCATGGTAGGGGGTCGCATGTGTATTACTACGTTCAGAATGGGAAGCCCCTGTACCTTCTGGATAAACCAAGGAGAGGGGCGCCCCCTCTGGGAGGTGTTCCCACAGATGCAAATTCTCCACTCAGCACTCCACATGGAGAGGAGAATTCTTTTTAAGTGGGCTGACATCCCATGTGGGCCCGCAGCAGAAGGATGTGAGGCAAGGTACTTTAACGGAGAGTGGGGATGGGAAGGATTGGTGAGACCCAGGGCGTGGGATAAGTTGGAGTGGGCCGCGCGTGACCAGTGCTGGGCTGATATTGTAGGGTTAGTAATGGCAGCGATCCAGGTGCCAAGGATTTTGGCATCATGGGCCTCAAAGTTGAGCAGACCCATACCACCACTATGGCGAGGGCCAAACATGACATAAGTGCACCGGTGGTGGGCAGCCTAACCAAAGCCACCCTTTCAGAAGGGCGTATAGTGACTTGAAGAAACAAGGGGAAAAAGCGATGGCGTGGGCCCCAAACCAAACTTTAGAGAGGAGCATAGAGTTGGCTAGCATTACCCTGCCTGTAAGGGAGGTCTGACGGGATTTGATGGAAGCTATGTCTGGAAGTTTTGAATTACACTTTCAATGGGGCAGGTTATATCTCGAAGTTACACTGGGAAGATTCTCCATAAATGAAATGAAGTAAATAAGAAGGTACAGGTTAAACTCAACCTAATTTTTATTTTCAAAAAGAGGAAATATTTATAGGCTTTTTTACAGGTTGTAATCTATCAGAGTGAATTAATCTCTGCACGATCAAATCTTCAATCAGTTGATTGGGATCCAATTGATCATCAATTTTGATAGATTGTGATAGATTGCTCTCTCCTTCTGATGATGTCAGGGGAATTGAGGAAGGGGTTTTTGGAGATATGCGAATTAAGTGAAATCCTGACACTTCCCCCTCAAGATTTGATCACGGTGGAGGATGACTTCTTAAAAACCTAGGATGAATATGATTTACCACAATACCAGTATCAGTATGAACAATCAAATATTCTAATCCTTTTCAAAATATAACTCGAAAAGGATTAGACTAATTAGTTCCCAGCTTTTCAGTCCGTCCACCTGGCCGAGAATGATAATATATAATATAATCTCCAATCTGATATTCAGGTAAGACTAGTTTATGTTGATTGCTTCGTAGAGTCTCTCTCTGAGTGGTGGTTTCAATTGAATTCATTGCTTGATCCTGGAGGCGGATAATCTCATCAGACAAATTTCTCATAACTAAATCAGAATTTTCTGGGATGCTTTCTTCAAGGATAGTCTGAACACTAGAAGGGACTGAAGAATCCCGCCCATATATACACTTAAATGGGGACATCTTGATAATGCGGTGATAGCTTATCCAATAAGCAAACAAGTCACTAGGTATATAAAAAATCACTGAGTTAGATCAGTCAAGGTCATTTTTCTTAAAATTGAGACCAAGGTTCCATTAACTCATTCAATGGCCCCATTTGTGGATGGATTATATGGGACAACAAATCGCTGAGTAGTGTATAATAATTTTGATAACTCCTGTATAAACTGCGAGGTGAAATTAGTCCCATTATCTGACATAA
>JAKSZP010012940.1:0-10304 GCA_022478985.1 Massospora cicadina
AAGAAAAGAAAAAGTTTAAAAAAAACATGAAAGTCCAAAAGCAAAAAAACAAAAACAAAAAAGTATTCATATATGATAATTTTATTTTAATTAGTATTTTAGTTTGCACTTGAGGTTAAGGAGAGGATCCAACTTCAGACTTGACAGGCATTTAGGCCAAAGGTACTAAATAGAAAACCCAACTCCATGCTCCTTGGATGTTTGGTCTGATAATGGACCAACATAGGCTAATTGGGAATATTAGGGCTTATGTTCGAGTCAAGAGGGGGGAAATGTCAGATTCTGGTGGTTGACTCGAAAACAAACCTTTTCACAACCATCAGATTGGGCTGATTACCCTTTCAACGCTTGCGCTAACACCTATATTCTCACCTCAAAGCCTATTGCAATCATACAATTTGGGCCAAACATCTCAATGTCAATTTTATCAAGTATTTTATCAAAGCACTCAGCCCAAATATGCTTGCATATTATAGCCAATTTCCTATGAAAATTTGGCAACTGGTCCCAATTATTGGGAACACAATCAACTTACTTATATACAAAATCATTTGGGACCAACCCAAAGTTAACGTCAAAAATTCCATGGACTTCAGATGAAAATAATGTAATCAATTTTCTGCCCTAGAGCGAAATTCATATGTTGATCCACATAATCAGCATGATAGCACTTGTACATGGACTGCTTGAAAGGGAGTACCTAGTGCTATTAAGGGAGAGGCCTGCTGATGTCCCTATTAGGGGTGCATCATTTACTTCAATATATGCCAAAATTTCACAGAAGGAGTATTTTGTCAGCAGTATGACGAAGCTGAAATCCAGAAGATCCTAGGTCAATTTTGCATGCTTTTATTGCAATTTTTGTGCCTAAAATCCTCCTAATTTTGAGAGTATTTTACCAACAGTAAACCTAAGAAAAGGTTTCAGTCATATTAGTTCAAGGGCTGAACTGAGGTGGTAAAATATCTGTTGAAATTCTGTGCTTGAATGTGGCCAGGAGATGCCCTAGAGGTATAAATACTGGCACCTGGCCTAATGACTAATTATCTAAAAAATAGCTTATAATAAAAGTTATATTTATTTCATCTTTTTACTGGTTTTCTCATTGAATCCTTTCTTTGGAGAAAAGTGTTGACAAGCTGGACATGCCTAATCCACAGTTTGTATATTTACCTGCCTTGGAAGAAGTTCCCAAACACAAAGAGAAAATTAAACCCAAAATTGGCTGGAAGAGTTGAGGCAATTATGATAGGCCTAGCGAGTTTTTGAACGGTCCAAATATCATAAACTACAGGCACTATTGAGGATCAATTACCAGAACTTTGACCCAAATAGACGTGCAGGATAACAATAAACAATTGAGCAATCCTTAGATTTTCACACCAGCCATGAGGGCAACAACAAAGCTGCTAGTCCAAGCAGCTCAAGCATAGTGCTGGCACAGCCTTTAGGCTGTCAGTGTGAGCTTATAAATAAACCCAAGCAATGCCAGATAACTCTGCTACAAGAAATGTGTGCTTTCTCTTTTCTTTTTTTTTACACTTAACCAGACTGATCTGCAGCAACGCATTGCTGGGTACAGCTAGTTTTTTTATGGTTTAATATGAGCAGCAAATTTACAAAAATATATAAAACATATATATAATAAAATATTTAAGGTGGGTCAATCTTAGGACAAATATACCACTCTAAGTTTTTATAACCTGTACTTTCCTTTAAACCTGTGTTGAACAAAATCTGCACTAGAGTGGAAGCAGGAATTACCCTTCATGGCTAACACCCTTAAATCTATATATAGAAATCATATAAAAAATTAATTCTTCTATTATAAAATGCCTATCTATGTTAAATTTGGTATGCATATGCCTCTTGGTTGTTAGATTCTCAGGTAGGCAAGGGGCTTTTTAAATTTCAATTTCTATTTAAAAATTGTAAATAAAACTGTTATCCTACATTAATAAAAGCAAGTGTTTGTGTCAGGAAAATGGCAGAAGAAACTTAGACCAGCCTGCCAGTCAGGATGCATGAACACAAAAAGGCAAGAAAGAATGCCAGTGGCTCTGCCGCTCATATGATGTTGTATGGAACTGCGTATTGGGTAACAATGACTCATTGATATAGTACAAGTGCAAAAAGAAATCCAATAATGAACCAAATAGAGACAACTCCAGACACTGAGGGTCTTGCTGCAGGGGATTTTACTACTGGCTCTACCACTTTGGGGTTGCTGGTGGGAGGGTTCATCACTAATGTAGAGACAAGGGGGCAGATCCTTGCTTGAAAGTGAGATTTATGCAGCCACAAAATTCTGATATCTTGATAGCGGATAGCTTCAATAATAGGGTTAAATTCCCAGAAGTTTCTTGCACATTTGATTTAGTTGATTATGGCGGGAGTGTTTTTTTTCAAAACTGGTAAAGCCCATCCAGTGTAGGGGCTGATGGGCCACCAAGTTAGTGCTATTGGGACTTTGGCAAGAAGAAGTGAAGTAAAATAAAAATTTGAGTAGTAGAGGGAATTTTATTGGAAAGAAAAAAAATTGACCAACAATTTTCTCAGTGTGATGCACCTGATTAAATAGTGTTCAATTTTAGTAGTAGGTCCAAGCTGGGATTGAGGCCCTCAAATTTAACCTAAACTGTCAATTTTTTGGGGGAGGGAAACATAATTTCACTTAGAACCAACATTGAAGGATTCAGCAGCAGGCTGAGTCACTATCATTTTGTCCATAAGTTCCTGGACTGAGGCTTGACTGCATTTTCATCAGTTGGCGTGATGGCATCTGGCCCAATAATCAATGGGGATTCCCCAGGGCCACCCCACATAGGGGCAGTCCCAATTGGTTGGAAATGGGTTTGGGATGCCAAACCCACCCATGCCCAGCCACTGTGGCATTTGTTTAACTGAATGAGTTGCATCAGATGCAAGTTCCAATTCGTCATATAGGGGTTTTAAATTATCTGCAATAATCCCTCAAAGGTACCATCTGCTCATCAGAAATCATGCTTGACGATTTCAAGGGGTATCTGGCATCAGCGATCATATTTATAGCTGACTCAATACTGTTGGCGATTCCAGGCCAAAATTTGATACTTGTACCTTCTTGACTATTGGTTTTCCAATCATCAGACTTTATTCCCATTAGTTTTGGACCTTTCATCTTCAATTTGGTAACCTTGGCACAGATTTCCTAAATTTGGTGGACAAGTTCGGCAGAGGTGAGCGCAGGTACTGGGGGAGGAATCTTCAGAGGGAGCGCTGTTACCCAGCACTTGTCTACCGTGTGGGCAAGGTCGCCCTGGGTGATGAGGAGTACAGCCACCCTCTTCAGACCCTTCTTATTTGGAAATGAGAAAATAACCTGATCCATGAAATGGGGACGTTCCCCTGGGCTTACAGTTTGCATTTTTGAGCAATGCAAGCCAAAACTAAAGCATTCAAGGCTTTAAAATTTAAAACATATGTTGGGATTTTTGCACACATTACCCAGCTTCATCAATCATGTTTAGTCTGCTTGTCTACTAGGGTATTTATTCCACTATTAAATGTGAGTGGTATTAATTTTCTATACAATAACTATTGTTTGGAGAAATATTCAATGAATATATATTGATCCACCAGATTACTATCTGCTAGATCGATGAGCGTTTTGTTGGGATTTAACCCAACAATAGACATGTGATTAGGGATTTAATTTCATTATCAATAACACAATTGACTTGTAGGAGTTAATTAGGTTTAGTTACCAATTGACCAAGGGATTTATGAGTTTCTGGAAAGTAATGCCGCCTGTCATAGAGCAACTTTTGAGTTAACCTTTTCTGGATTGCAATCTGCTGTTTATGGGTAAGAGCCTCATTAACTGAGCAGGTTGTTACCTCTTAAGGGTAATTTAATGGGAGTTGAGCAAAGATGTTCTGACACGTTTTTTTTCATTTCACCTCAAAATAGGGTATGGTCAAGTAGGGGAGAACCCATTTAATGTGATGAGAAATATCTTCATTTTGAATGATCCTGGAGGATTAATTCACCAGCAACGGACGCTGTTCCCAATTTGGTGCAAACTAAAAAGTTGTGTGTCAAATTCCTATAAATTCCCCAGTGATTTTTATAATAAAGAAGATAAAGATAAAATAGGAAGTTCAAATAGTTTCTAATTAGATTATTCTGCTCTTGTGATTAGAGTTATTTAAGGAAAAAAAGATCCTTTGTTTATATTTTTGTTATCTCCACGGACTCTGCATAATGATAATAAAGAAGAATCTCTGAAACTTATCCTAGGTTAAGTTCTACCAGACAAAAAGTAAGAATTCCCTACCATTTCAGAAGAATTCAATATTAGGACAAGCACCAGATTGGCGTTGGACCTAATTACTTCCTTGGGTATCAGCTCAACTAGAATACTTGTCTTTATACTACTATTTCTCATTATAATCTATTATAATCAACAAGTTGAATATCGCACATATAAGGAACCTGTGCAGTTGAACAAGAAAGCTGAAGCAATTAATATTCAGAAAGAAAAAACAAAACCAAACATTATCAATTGATGGTCAATTGAGGTAAAAGCTCCTTAACTTTTAACAATTGGTGCTCACTATAGGGGGTAGTTGAGTTTAGCCAAATTTAATAAGAAGATCAAATCAACCATGACTTATGAGGATGAACTATGCAAGCTTTGGATGGAGCTTGAAACTGTCAATAAGAAAGCGCTTAAATTAGCATCACAGGCTGACTTCACTGCATTAGAATGTGTGGTGAAGACCAAGGAAGAGGTTTAACAAATGGAAAAAATAACAACAACTTTTGTGGAAAAGTTTACTCCTTAAAGCGCAAGGAGGGTTAACTAATTAAAGAAATAATGTTTTAAAAGACCAAGCAAGAGGCATAACAAGAGCACATACATTGGCTTACTGAAGAAATAGCATGTCAATTGAAGCGTATAGAAGAACTAGAGGACCATAAACGTGATTGTGCACAAATGGAGGGGGAGAAAGTTGAGAACAAAACGCCTAGAACTTCAGTTGGGAAGAATATCCCACCCAGAAATATAACTGAGTCATTTGGAGCAATTTTGGAGATGACCCCTGAAGTTACTCCAATGGTCAATAGAGTCATTGTATAGCATTAACCTGTTAGTGGATCCACAGATGAATTTTGGACACACCAAAATCACCTGCGTTCCAGCAGGATAACACCCCTGAATTTTTCCAATTATTTGAGATTATTATGTTCAGTTTCAGTGACCAACAAAAGGTAGTGACTGTCATGAACTTCCTGAACACAGATTGTCAGAATCTGTTGTTACCCCACATAAATGGGGACAACTGGTCTTATCAGAAGGCTAAGGAAGCCATCATTCTAGAATTTGGACGCCCTACACAGATATCTTACTGGAAGAAGGAATCTATGTGGAATTAATTCCAAAAAGATGAGACCCTAGATGCTTTGTAGAACAATTCTACCAGAAATCACAGATCTTGGCTGGTGCAAAAGTGCTAAAAGATTTTAATGCTTAAAATTATGATGCAAGTGGTCTTACAGCCCTATTGTAATCTGCACAGAACAATAACTTCAGCGTTAGTAATGCAAATGTCCACATCTCAAATGATTGATCATTTAAAGATGTTAGGAACAACTCTTGGAGCCCCAAACAGAGCATTCAAAGTGATCCAGACTCAAGCTTAAGATACTGTAAAATTTGCCAATACAAAAAAGGAGCAATCAAATTGAGTTATGTTGGGGAACAATCCCAAAGTACAAAAACAAGTGAATAAGATGTAAATCTGCTGCCACCAATGTGGTAAATCTGGACACGTAGCTGACCAATGTTGGAGCAAGAATCCCAAGGAGCAAGTTACCTTAGTCCAGATGAAGGAGAAGGAAAACAATCAGGAGTCAGGAAAAGGTCTCATAGTATAAAGACAGAAAAATCTGGCACCACATATTAAATTGTTCCTCCTGATATTATGAATGACAATATAGACATTTTCAATCACTTTGTAAATTATTAAACAACTAATTTACTATATCAAGTTGTTAATATGAAATGTGAAGGCTATCACTTGAGCCAAAATGAAGTAATTGATTCCAAATTTTGAATGAAATGACTTGACAATATGCTTCTTAGTTAGTGGACAAGAATAAATCTATGAGAACCAGGAGGAGCTACAAAAGATGGGATAATTGATGCAAACATATCCATTCCAACTAGTGCAATCAAGGAATCTTTCCCTGATCTCTCAGCACAGCTAACTAAATCTCTTAATTCAGTAAGTAACACCGCCATTTACTCACTAAATACTCTAATACAATATTCTGGGTCTACCTATGCGGATATCATAGTTTTCCAAGTGAGAGTGAGGGCAATCATTTACAGTGGAGCGCCCATAAATATCATTTTGACCAAATTGATGAAATGAATGAAAATTTTGCCAGACCTAGAACACCAGAAGAAATACAGAATGGTTGGACCTGAAATAAAATATATTGTACAACCTTCTGTGCACTGTCATTCCATTTCAGTTCACTTGTGGTATCAGCTCCTGCCATTGCGTTGGCAAACCAGAATTACATATCCTGATTGTGACTGAGTTCTTGATAAAATATGGAGTAAACTGTAATTTTGAGGAGAATACCCTGACCATTTTGAGGATGATCTTGCCCTAAGTATGCCAGAGGAAAGGAGAACCACCATTGACTAATAAGAAAGATTTGAAAACTTGATTTACAATGACTACAAAATTCCTATCCAGTATAAGTTAGTTGGGAAAAAACAGTGAAATGTCAAAGAATTTGGAAATTTTGGGATCCCCTTGAGTGCAAAAATAACAAACACTATACTGCCTGGGATGAATATAATTATTGACACAGTTTTAATACTCAAGGTCCCAGAGCAACTATATGGAGAAGTCTTTGGCTGATGGAAGAAATCAATAATTGAACTATTGGTAGTGATAGGGATAATTATGCTGTGACACGGAGAAATAAACATGCTACTGGCTAATCTTGGAAAGAAACCGATGAAGATAGCAAAAAATCAAGTTGTCACGTTTCTACATCTAATCCTGATGTCAGAGATTAGCAAATTCCTTGATTTCAGAATGCTAAATGAATTGGGATTGCCAGCAGAAACTACCAAAAGTGTCAACAACTTAGTAGATTGAGAGCAGTTAGTTGATTTATCCAAACAGCAGCAAAAAGATGTGTCTGACTATTTGAGAATTATTTGGAGATATTCATCCAAGATGACCATAAATTGGGATGTGGAAAGAACATGATCCACAAGATCAACATAGGGGAATGTTTGCTGATACAGATGAGAACTGTTCAAAGATCTAGAGCTTCTGAAGCTGAGTCAGCGAAGAAATAAGCAAGCTTGTTAAACAGGGGCTCCTTGTTTCTTTGTAAAATCCATGGGTAAGTCCAATCATAATATTAAAAATGAAGGATGGATCAAATTAAGTAGTGATCAATTATAGCCTTTTTGAACAAAATCAATATAAAGGATTTGTATCCACTGCCAAGAATTTTTGACATGCTCAATCGCCTAGGGAATGCCAAATACTTTTTGGCAATGAACTTAATTTTAGGATATTAGCAAATCAATTTTTACAAAGGAGGACTAAGAAAAATGTGCAATCATCACCGCACAGGGACTTTACCAGCTGAACCAAATGCCCTAAGGATTGTGTAATGTGTCATCCACCTTACAGAGAGCAATGGACTATATCCTTATTGATATGAAACTATCCTGTGACCTAGTATACCTGTATGATATAAACGTATTCAGCAGGGCCATCATGGACAATTTTGAGCACTTATATGAAGTGTTCAAGCGCCTGGTGATGGCAAACTTGGAAATCAAGCCGATGAAATGCCATTTCTTTAAGAAGGAGTTTGAGTACTTGGGATTTGTTATCAACTCCAGAGGGATGCAACCACAGAAGCAAAAGCTTATGGAAATCAAATGGATGTCAATCTGAAGAGCGTTTGGGATATACAAGTATTTCTTGGGATGGTCAGCTACTATTGCCAATTCATAATGGATTTCACAAAAATGGTGGAGCCTTTATTCCACATATTGAAATATCTAAAAAAGGATTTGTGTGGAATGAAGAAGCCCAGGAGTCATCTGATGAGTTACTCTGATATCTAACAACCAGTCCTGTCTTAAAGTAACCACTTTGTTTGGGAATTCATTATCCAAACTAATATCATTGATGGAAATTGGAGCCATTTTGAGCCAAGTGGATGAAGATGTAGAAGAACATATGGTAGCTTATGTGAGTTGAAATTTAATGCTAGCAAAGAGGAATTATATCATGATGGAGCGTGAATGCCTTGTGGTAATCCATGTGTACAAGCAGTTATGAGTGTATATTCATGTAACACACTTTAAAGTGGTGACGAACCACTAATCTTTATTCTGATTCCATAATTTTAAGGAACCAAAGGGGCGACTGGCCTGATGGGCTTTAAAATTACAAGCCTATGATTTAGAGATATCACACTGTGCTGGAGCAGTGCATCAAAATGCTGACAGATTATCAAAATTGTCTATAGTACATATTGTCTATCATCAAACAGAAAATTATTCCAAAGGATGATTAAAGGCAAAGTTGGGGATGAGCCCTGAGAAATTCAAGGTGCACTAAGGAAAGTGATGAATAACACTGAGATGAGAAATGGACAGTTAATAAAAATGATTGATGGAAAATCCTTTTTCTCTGAAGCTGTCAGAACGAGCAGAAATAATCTGAGCCACACATAGTCATCAGCCATGGTGTCCTTAAAAAATGGATCATATTTTCCGGTACTACTGGAAATAAATCAATTATGATGTCAATGACTACATGGCCTGTTTTGTGGAATTCCAACTCCACAAACCCCACAATAATATAGAAGGATACAAGCTAGTATGCCCTGGATTTGCATGGCACACTGTGCCAATAGACGTGATGTGACCCCTGAGTTTCAGTAAGTGAGGGCAAAATATATCATAGTGGCAGTAGACCATCTAACTAGATGGGTCAAAAAGAAAGTCTTGAGCAAAGTGGATACTGTGAGCACAGCAAAGTTCATTTTGGATCAAGTAGCTTCCTGGAATGGATGCCCTCAAGTGATCTTGAGTGACAATAGAACCAAATTTACCTCCTATATTATAATGAGGCTTAATGAATTGATGGGATCAGAGGAGTAATATCCATTTCATATAGACCAGAAACAAATGGAGTTGTGGAACAATTAAATGGAATGCTAACTGCAATAATAAGAAAATTGGTTGTGGGGAAACCTTATGTTTGGGGAACTTACCCAAGTTCAGTTACCTTTGTCTACAACATAAGTTGTCATATGGTGACAGGAAAATTGTTGTTCTGATTACTTTACAGAAAAAGAGCAGCCTTACCACCAATCTTGTATTCTGCCATAGTGCCAGCAGCAGGGATGAATAATAATCAATACCTGAACTACCTGGCCATTATTATGATTGAACTGCAATTGCAGGTGTTTGATATCCTTAATGAAAAAAATTAAAGTAAAGTTGATGGATGACAAGAACTGACCGGTGATACAGGAAAATCATGTGAGGGCTAGGGTAGCCTATTGCAACACTCATGGTTTTGTATGAAGAAATAAGCTGGATGCTTTGAGGTTGGATCCGTGCAAAGTGATTGCCAAGTTAGTGACTGATGCCTACATAATGAAGAACATTGTGGATGGTCATGTAGTGAACCAGATCCATACAATATAATTTGATTATTGGATCTAGCAGAGAAAAGAGTGCAATGTTCCCAAAGGACTAAAGAACCTAGAAAAAATAGGTCAAGTCCTAGTGTTGGTCAAGTCCCAGGTGGGGGCCGCCAAACATGGGATGTAGTTAAGTCCTAAAAATAGACCTCTGAACCATGATAGTGGTTAAGTTTAGAAAATGAACCGCTGAACCTGAAGGAGGGGATTGAAAAGATGGTTTTCTGAACCTAATAATAGTTTAAGTCCCATTTCAAAAAAAATAAGCTTTTCAATCCCATTATTATCACTTTTAATAACACAATTCTACGCAATTTCTCTGAGATTGACAATCAACCTGGAATATGAGCAAATTTATCCGCAACAACACCAGTTGGGCAAAAGTGGCCAGCGCGAAAGGCCCAAAGCCCTTCCAACCCACTGGGGGAAAATGCCCTGGTGGAACATTGACACACCCACCCACCAAAAGAGGGTGAGCACAACGCAACACCAAGAGTTTTGCAATTCCTGCAAAAAATAGGCGCATATACCAAAATTGAACACTCTCAACCCTT
>JAKSZP010012941.1:0-10271 GCA_022478985.1 Massospora cicadina
TGTTATATTTATATAATATTTTTTCTCACTTTCTGGCATTTGACAATTTGTCAATAGTCACATTTGGTCCCCAAGAGAATCTCAACTAATCACGCTGGGTGACAAATGTGTTAAGCAGATGGACTGATAGATCCACTATTTATGCAAAGTCCTTATTGAATCAGTGATAATAACTGACCATTTCTGAGGACTTATATCGCAAATGCTCTTTGCCAATAACATCCACTCGATAGCTTCAACTTATTGATTATGATGTTGCAATCTGAATTTATAAAGAAGCCCAAATATTCTATCTCCTCCTTAAAGAAGTAACATTTTGGGGCTTTATTTTGAGATTGGCAGAGACCAGTTTCTTGAACACTTCCTCTAAGTGTTTCAGTAATCCATTAATTCTTGACTATATATCAATGTCATCTAAATAGACTAAAACACAAATAACTTGAGGTCATATAAGATAGTATTATAACCCATTGAAAAGTTTCAGGTGCATTATGCAACCCTTGAGGCATCCTAGTAAGTTATCAAAGCCCCATGCCTTTTATTATGGCACACTTCTCCTGGTCCTTGGGTGGCACATCAATCTGCCAATATCCTAATATCAGGTCCATCTCCAAAAAGAACCTTTTCCCGCCTAACTGATCTAACACATCATAAATTCTCAGTAAAGGATAAAATTCTTCTTCATTATTTTACTGAGATAGCAAAAGTTTATTACAACTCTGTTTGACCTATTCTTTATCTTGATAATTAATATTGGGCTAGCCCATGAACTAGATAAAAGCTTAAGCAACGGTTGTTCCATCAACTTCTCTAATTCCTCAGCAGCTACTGCCTCAGATACTCTGGATCTTCAAAAGGTCCTCATTCTAATCAGCTCAGCTTCTTCAGTGTCAACTTAATGTAATTATTTTCTGCACACCCTAAATAGTGGTTATTTTGTGCAAAAATAATTTGCTTTCAGTTAAATAAAGATAATACTTCATATTGTTGATCTTTTGTTGACCAGTTAATTGCTCTCATTCAATTAACATATAAATACTTAAGCAGTTTCTGTTATCTCATTTCATTTAAATACTCAAAATCTTGAAAAAGAATGGATCTCCATTATTGGAATCACCTGGGCAAATGCAACTACTTGATTTTTCT
Source organism: Massospora cicadina (assembly GCA_022478985.1). Classification (NCBI taxonomy): domain Eukaryota; kingdom Fungi; phylum Entomophthoromycota; class Entomophthoromycetes; order Entomophthorales; family Entomophthoraceae; genus Massospora; species Massospora cicadina. Next base: position 1,147 of record JAKSZP010012941.1, read on the forward strand.
TGATTTCAATTGGGGTTTTCCCAGATTTGCTAAAAAGATATGAATTTCCTCATGACCAGAAATTAGAATCCTTAGAGCTACCCAAGATTCAATACTTGATCTTCACCAAGGAGCCTCAATATCAACATATAGTTGCTCTGGTATTTTCAGAGCCATTCCGGTATTGACCACTTTCTGAATCCCAGGCAGAATGGGCAAACCTTTTTCTGTATTGAAATCCCTTAGTTTTCACTCACATGTATTGGTAACAGCTGGATTTTCTCTTACAACTAGTTAATAACTAACATGCATGATGTCATCTTTGTACACCAAAATTATTAAATTATTTTTCCTGTTAATAGGAGCATCACTTTTTTAATGGTAGATCAATGGCAGCGTCTGACCCAAATCGTCATAGTATTTTTTTCAAAGTCACAATTCACTCTATACTTTTCATGATTCCAGTGCTGATGAGAATATCATAATTTTGATTAGCTAAGATGATCACCGGCTTGGACATGATTATGGATCCAAAATGAAGGGGTAAAGCACTTTTTAGCCCCACAGGAAGTAGTAGGGTTAGGACCAGTTGTCCCATATTTCTTTCAATGTGTTATATTCAGAAAAGTTTTCAGATGTTTTAACAGTTTTTAGAAGTGAGATTGATCAGAGCGTCACTATCAATAAAGGCCCTTACTTCTACTTGTTTAACCAAAATGTTGGCATAGGGATACTCAGATTATTTTATCATAATGTTTACTTAATGCATAGCAGCATTAGTTGCCAAATACAGAGCATAAATAATTTGGGCAGTTATATAAGGAAATGATTCCTTGATTGTAGCGATAAGAATTGACACATTAAAATTCCAATTTCATTTTTAGCAATTCATCTTCATCATCAACAATTTGGGCCTTTTCCAATAATTAGCGAGCGTTGGGTCAAGCAACCTCTGATATAATCTCAGGATCAATTGTCTTCACTTTTGTTCAAGTTATTGTATATACATTTATATCCATGCCCTAATGGGAAGAGTTTGTTAACAAGTTCATCAGCAAACAGGTCAGAGAAGTCAATTCCCTAGAGCTTATCTGTTGGAACTTTGCAAATTGCAAATCTAGATCATCTCTCATTTAGACTGCTTGTCTTTTCCCAACTCCTCATTGACATTTTTTTCTTTAACCTGGACAAGGTTCATCCAGTCCTTCTTTTTCTTGCTCCTGCATTGAGCAGCATAATGACCTATATCAACATCTGGAGCAAGTAAGGCGCAAATTATTTCTAAAATATTTTAGTTTTTGGGGTTTTAACTATTTAATTAGCAACATTCTTTTTAAGTTTGGGTTCTTTGATATATTTGTGTCAAAAAATTGGTTGAGGTTTATACTTCAATTTGATGCATTCAATTTTAGGCCAACGTTTTTCAAGTATTCCACCATTTGAGAGGTGGTAGAGTTGTTAGTCAATGTCAATACCATAGATTGGCGTAAATATTGATAATGTCAGAGAGCTGCTTTTATTGCAATGCAAGCATCAAAAATTGCTCATGGCATTAGTTTATATCAATATTTTGTGTCTATTTAAAGAATTGATCAAAAACTCTCGCATGGTTTAACTTTCCAGCACCTTAATCCCATGAACTTTTGCTTTTTCTAGATATTTGTTCAGTGCTACTGGTTTTTTTATAACCGCATTTGCGCCTTATTATATGAAAGTTCTCCCCTGCAAATGGGGTAATACCAAACTATGACAATCTGTCCAAGAATTTATCACCATAATAACTTTTTTTGTGATTGCTACACCCAAACATAGTCATTTTATTTAATCTGAAGAACGCTGAGCATTATCCCAATGGAACGTTGGCAATTTCAGGTTTTTCATTTTTCCCCACAGGCTCAATTGCAGGACAAACAGTGTGGCCAGCCATTCTAGTGCCAGTTGGAGTGTTATCTGGGTTACTGCCAAAATGGGGTTAGTTGCACTTGGAATTTTTGGGTGAGTTAAATGCTCTCCACATTACTTTCTTCTTCATATATAAGTCATGATCACCCAATTCAGTTTCCGCCTGAAAACAAGTACATTTAACGGTTTCCATCTCTTGTACTTGTTTCAAGAGGTGACAAAGCTTCTCTCAAAGTAAACAATTTCATTCAACTTCTGCTTCAAATGCAAATTTAAACATTAGCAGGTCCTCAACCACTTTAGTGTTTTTGTACCTAATTCAAGGATTTTTTCCAAATAAATCATTATTGAATCTTGAAGCATGGTTGGTTTCTTCTTCCACCTTGGCAATTAGTTTCTCCACTTTAGATAGATAAGCCTGAGCTGCTGACAATATGGTGTTCTGGTTAACGCTCTTCTATTTCTTCCATAACTTTTGGATTTCACCTTGAATGGAGGACATGATACCTTACTTCAGCAAGACTCAACTATTCCTGTAATGTGCACCAAATGTAAACTGTCGTGGTAATTTTACTGCACAGGTTTAGACTTTTTGTAAAAGTAAAAATTATACTAGTTGTATGGAGACATCTGGTCAGTCAAGTCTTCCTCATAAATGGATTCAACCCCAATTAGGTATACTTTTACTATGGCTTGAGAAATCAACTAGGGAATTCAATTCCCTTCACCACTTCAATTAGGAAGTAAAATACAATATATAATTAAGCTAATTATAATCTTTATTCAGAGATACTAGGGTTTTACAAGGCAAAATTCGCACAACTTTTAGCTGTCTCACTGTAGATAAATGGATTATTCTCCACAAACTGTAAACCTTGGGATTGACTTTCAAACATAGTTTATTCCATCGCCTTAATAAATACCCTGCAGGGCAACCATTATGATTCAACACCATATATTGGTGTCAGGAACCAAACACCAATTTCTTAGGGGCCACGTTGCCTGGTTAATCATACAAACTACCACCAGAACAAGCGTTGAAAAATTCTTTGGTAGCTTCAGAAAAAAGACCCTAATTGTTTATCGCCACAGCATGAATAATTCAAAGTAGGAATCTGAATATCAATTATCAAGCCATCATTAAATCACCTACTAATATTTTCAGAGATGATACTCTAATAAAACATTACTTTTAACCAACCATCAGATTTACAACCTTTGGTTTGATGCAAATAATTTTCTAATCAGTAGCCATTTCTGAACAATATTGTTAATTAACAGTCTTATAAAAGCTTAAATTTAAGCTGGAAAATAAATGTACCAAGAAAAATTAAGTTAAAGCTAATATGTTCTAAGATGGAAGATGAGGTCAATTATAAATATTTTAATACTAACCATACAAGGCCAAGCATCTGCTGCCACAGGATCAAAGCCAGAGCCCTTGAGGGACACCAATGACCTCTTTAAGTCATGGTCATAAATAAAAAACTTGCTTTGCCAGTCAGGCCTTAAGCAAATGGCACAAAATAGCTGAAAATCTGGCAGAAATCGGCTTTAAAGTCTGGAAAATCACTAGATATAAAATTGTCTTTCTTAGTTCAATAAATATTGATATCAATGAAAGGTGAAAACTCTTTTTGCTAAGATAAGTTTTAATTTCTTTATAGCTCACAAAACTCCTTCTCATGATGGAATGAAAGCTTTAAAATGTTTTTGCGTTTCTAAGATATTCAAATACTTTAAATAAAGCTTTGAGTATTTTCTGCCTAAGCCTCCCCCTGTTTTAAAGAATTTATAATATAAAACTGTAGTTAAAACCTCTCATAATGGCTGAACTCAGTTTGAGATTCTGATCTGACCTCCTGTTATACACAAAACTAACGCCTAGACTGGGACCTATTATGCAAGTCCGCCACCTCATACTTTACCAAATTCTGGCATAATCCTTATCAAAGCTCTGTCAACTCTCAGGGGCTTCTCTCCCTAATTTTTTCGTCAGCTTGGTATTCGTTTTTATTCAAAAATTATATATAAACACACAGGAGATAACCTGGGACGTTGCTTCTTGCTTATTGGACAGCTTTCCTCTTTTGGCACCATTTTTAGTGTCACCCTCTGCGACCTCTGGTGCTACATTTTTCTTAACATTATCTGAAAAAGTTTAGATCTATCTGGAAGTTTCTTCTCCTTTTAGTTTCTCTAAAGTTAGCCCAACTCTCTCAGCAGTGGCCCCTTTTGAAACTGTTCACTTGGCTGGTAATATTGTATCCCTCCTGACCTTAGTTTTTACCTTCTTCAAATTATGTGCCAAGGTTGTTGTGCAGCTCCCCCTCTCAAGAAACTTATATAAAGTGCAGTACCTGCCACTAAACTCTTAACACTACTAACCTTCCAGGACTTAAATTTTAGGAAGAAGATCTTTATTAAGCTATCCAGCCTTAGGGATCATCATAATTCCCATGGCAAGGATACAGCTGGCATTCTTCTCTTCCAAATACTTCTTCATGAGATCTCTGAAGGTGCCCACAAGTGGCACTTGCCTCTAAAATACTAATAGAACTCTCCTAGAATATGTCCCTGATTTGGATGCCTTTATCAAACCCTGCAGATTTTATCCTGCTACTTTTGAGGATTATAACTCCTTTATCCATTTGGCCTACAGAGACCTCACTTCTGCCAAAATACTTACGCCTAAAGCCACTTAGGACTTTTGGGTTTTGGATATGCTCTTCAAAGGCCAAATATATAATATCTACGCCTGTATGTTCACTTCTTCTATTTTTATAAATCAGATGTCTCCCTTCACCCCTGCATTGACCACGGTAATCTGAACAACCATACAGTATTTGACCCCCATCCTCTCTCTTTAGAGCAACTATCGCCTGCTATGTAGAGAAGGCCAGAGTGTTCAGCAAGCTGGAAGCCTAAACGCCTTCAACTCGTTCTGTATCAAGGAAGGCCAGGAGTGGTTGACCACTTTCTGCACCAAGAGAGGCATCTACCAGCACAGGGTCATGCTTTTGATTTGAAGAAAGCTTCAAGATGTTAATAAAGGTCTATTGATGCTGTCCTAGGAGACCTTATGGTATCCTGCACAATAGCCTAGATGGACGAAATACTGGCACTATACCCAGATGAAGAGTCACAAGCCTGCACTTTGTAGCTGTTTTGGTGCATCTAAAACATGCAAACCTTACTCCTAAAGTTATCAAGCGCAAGTTCTTCCATCCCAAAATAAAGTTCTTAGAAAAACACTATCTTCTTCCATGGCCATATGATTGGCCCTGATATGGAAGCAGCCATCTGCAAAGGGTTACTCCCTCATCTCTCACAGAGTTATACAGCATCCTTGGGAGTTTTAAAATTCTCAAAAAGTTCATTACTTAGCACTTTGAAGTCGTTGCCCCTCACTACACCGCATATAGGAAAAAGATTTTCAACTGGACCATAGAATACAACTCCTCAATCCACGCCATTAAGTCCATACTTTGTACAGCCCTGTGCCAAAAAACACAGACTACAGCTATCCTTTTAATGTTGAAACTGATGCTTCTAACTTTGTAGTGGGAGAAGCTCTTCTGCAGGAAGGGGGAAGACGGAATGGAGTGTCCCATTGCTATTTTTCAAGAAGATGTTCCTGTGCAGCTTAACTAAGCCATATATGATTAGAAACTACTTTCTGTTGTTGAGGCTGTAGAGCATTGGCGCTGCCATCTGCATAGCTCTAGGTAGCCCTTTACAGTTCGCACTAACCACAATGCTTTGATGTACTACTGCGCCCCCAGAAGCTGACTCCTTTCCAGTCCAAGTGGCTGGAAATTCAATCAGTGTTCAACTTCCATTATGAGTTAAAAAGCGTTCCCAGTTTCTTCTCAGATGTCCTATCATAGAACCCTGATTTGCCCCAGATCCAGCGCTAGTTGACACCCATAATACCCAGGTGTTGATTGAGATAAAACAGGTGAAGGAAATCCCACTTGCCAACTCCCCACTTTGCTTGTAATGGAGCCCCTGGAAGGAGAGAATGACACTCCTGCCCATTTTAGGTTGTCTCAGCCCATGTCAGCAGACTACATTAAGATCAAGCAAGCCTGCCAGAGAGATGGAGAACCCCTATATAAGGGCTACCAGCTGCTGAATGGGATCATCCTTCATCAGGGCAAGTGGTGGGTACCACCTGTACTCTTGAGAGAGAGAGTGATCTGCGAAGCCCATAACCCTTACACTGCTGGCCACCCAGGCAAGGACAAAGTGTTTGAGTTGATCTGATGCTCCTACAGCTGGAAGGGCTTCCCCACCGATGTGGCCAAATTCACAAAGTTTTGTCTGACATGCAATCTGTTAAAACCTAGTTGTCAGAAGTGCGCTGGTCTACTTGTCCACCTCCAAGCTGCAGAAGGCCCTTGGACATTGGTGTCTCTCAATTTCATTGTGGAACTCCTCTTGTCCCATGGTTATGATGCGGTGATGGTTGTGGTAAACTTCTTTACTAAGATGGCTCATTTTGTCTCTTGCAATACTACAATCACTCTAATCCAGACTTCCAGCCTCTTTGTGGACCACATCGTTTGCCTACATGGTATACCAAAGATATTATCAGTGATTGCAGCCCTCAATTCACTGCCCAGTTATTAGAAGCTATTCTGTTCATCTTAGAAATCTTCCCCCTGCTGCTCCACAGCCTTTTGCCCTCATTTGGATGGAGAGACAGAGAAAATGAACCAAGGTTTGGAGCAATTATTGCGCAGCTATTCTAACGCAGATCAAAACAATTGGGCCTCTCACCTACTGCTGGCGCAATTCTTCTATAAAAACTAACCTATACCTCAACATGCACGTCCAAACTTTTAGCAAACTATGGATATAATCCAAAATTTACCCTGAATCCATGGCTAGAGTCCACAGTTGTTGCTGCCAATGAGCGCGCCAAAGAGCTCAGAGACATAAACCAGCCAGTAAAGGATCATCTTGTCAATAGTTTGAGGATCTTAAAAGCATAAGCTGACTTTAAGTGCCGTGAAGGCCCTGAGTACAAGCTTGGCGACTTGGTCATGATCAATGCTAAGAATCTCCACTTGAAGCAACCCTTCCATAACTTAGGCCCCAAGCATGTTGGACTCTTCAAAATTATCTGGAAAGTCAGCCCATCAGCTTACCAAGTTGACCTACCCCAATTATCAAAGCGTTCAGCACCTTACATGAGTGCTTCCTGATCCCCTTTAAGGGTCCTATAGTTTCCTACCCTGATCCAGTGATAGTAGAGGTGAACCACAATACAAAATTGATGCTATACGCCTCTCATTTATTCTGACGTCACTTTCAGAATTGGTCCTGAAAAGGCTATGATGAAACTGAGAACAGCTAAATATCTCACAGAGACTACTTAAACGCTCAGAAGTTAATTTGAAACTTCCACACAAGATTTCTTAATGCTGTAGGTCCTGCCCCTCAAGCCTCCTTAGCCGTCATGATGCTATTGACCCCACAAAAGTATTTTTCCTTGGCCAATGTACCCTCAAGAGGGTTGGAACTCCATCTAAGAGAGAAGTTGATGTCACAGTTAGCGACAATTTACCTAAGGTAGAAGTCCATTCAAGGCAAGAAACTGAAGCCACTGGAATCAAAGCCAGAACCCTTAAAGGACACCAATGACCTCTCTAAGTTCTTTAAACATATATGGGTTCTTGCTTTACCAGTCAGGTTTGAAGCAAATGGCACTAAAAAAAGCTGAAAATACGTTAGAAATTGATTCAAATTCTGGAAAATCACCAGATACTAAGTAACTGAATTTGTCCATTTTTTAGAGATTTCAATCTCCCTAAAAAGACAAAAACTTTTTGCTTATATAGGTTTTTGTTATTTGCTGTGAAACTATTGCAAATTTTCCTTTATATTGTTATCAAAGCTGAGAAATGTCTGCTTTTCTCAGATATTCAGATTTTTTGTTAAAGTTTTATATTTTCTGCCTAAGTCTTCCACTGTTTTTAAGGACTCATTTACTAAAAATTGTAGTTAATATCTTTTTGCTAAGACCAGACTCATGTTAAGGTTCTGGCCCAAACCTCCTATTGTATGCAAAACCAGCGCCTATGCTGCAACCTTGATTTCTGATTCTGCTGCTTTTTATTTTGCCAATTCTCACCAATATCCTTATTAAAACTCACTCATATATCAGGGGCTTCTCTCCTTGATTATTTTCATCAGTCTGGTATGCACTTTAATTCAAAACATATATATGGAAACACACTGGAGATAACATGGGATGTTGATTCATGCTTCTTAGACACTTTTCCCTCTTCTGGAACCTTTTTTCTTAGCTGTTACCTCTGCAGCCTCCTGCGCTCCGTTTTCATTGACACAGCTGACAAAATAGAAGACTAAAATTCTAGTATTTGTGAGTCAGGACCCAGTAGATGGCCTAGAAAGCCAAGTACAGTTGTTTAATTAAAGCTAAATAAGAAATTCTAGGATATTGTGAGGAAGGTATTAGCTGATTACATACCAAACGCCCCTTCAAAATACAAATGGCAGTAATGTGTGCAACCTCAGGTATTGTAGGGGCAATCCATAATGGTGGAAAATGAGGTGAGTGTGAAAACACCTTAATGATCCACAGTTATAAATCTTTAGTTGGCTTGTAAGAGTGTATAATTTTTTCAAATGGATTGATTTACTATATAGTTAGTTGTAAGGCTGGACAACATTGTCATTAGACCAGTGTGTTGACAGGTTGTCAGATTGTAGTACCCATTTTAGTACATCTGGCAGCAGAGTCAAATGAATGGCGTTCATCACCCAGTTGTTTTTTGATTTGAAATTATGGCCAAATTGTTGCAGAGTCATGTAAAAACAGACAAAGCAGAAATGCTAAACAAGGTATATTTGAGGGTAAGGTGAGAATTAAATGAACCAGCATGAGAGGTTAATATAATTTACTTCTATTTAGGTGCTGTAGGTGTAAATTTGGGTTTAATGGTTTACCAGGTTAAGGCATACCAAATAATTGATTATTGTGTGAGATTACCCAAACACCTAAATATGTTTTCAGGAGCTTGACCCTCAGATCAGGAAACTATCACCAATTAAATTTCTAGATTTTCATGGATGAAACTAAGCAGTATATAAATGGTTAGGGTAATCCAATAGCGATTTGGATCTATTAAATCAATTATTTTATAATTTGAACTGGTTTGGTGGATTTAAGAGGGATTTGGATAAGAAGGGTCATCTTTTAAAGCTCTTTT
>JAKSZP010012942.1:0-10236 GCA_022478985.1 Massospora cicadina
CCCCAGCAACCTTTCAGAAGTCTATGGTCAGTATCATTGATGATCTGAAAGTTTCTTATGTTCTTGTTTATTTAGACTATATCAGTGTTTTTTCTAGAACATCTGATGAACTCTTAAAGCACAGAAAAATTTTTCGCCACCTTTCCAAGGGTGATCTAAAAATCAACATATGCAATTGCAATTTTCTGTAAACAGTTGAAATACATGAGATTTTGTCATCAACAAACATGGCTTGTGGCCTAAGCCCAAAAAGGTTGATGCTTTTGAGCGCATGGCGCAAACAAGTAGTAAGCGTGATGTCCAAGTGTTTCTTAAGTGGTTAGTTACTATTAACAATTTGTAGAATATTTCAGTAAGATAGGTGAAGTACTATTTTACCTCCTTAAAAATGGCGTACCCTTTGAGTGAACTAGTGATTGCCAACTGGCCTTTGAAACCTAATGATAACCTGATCCAAGCGCCCCTGCTAATGTACCATGATTTCAAAAAGCTGTTTATTATTAATATGGATGCTTCACCTTTTCTGTCAGGGCAGTGTTATATCAAATGGATCCTGACGAAATTTGGCATCCTGTTGCCTATTGTAGCCAAATCTTAGAAGTTCATGAATGGAATTATAAGGTAACTGAGAAGGAGTGCCTGGATGTTATTTGCGTATGTAAATAATCTAGGTTTATGTCTATGCAGTACATTCTACTGTATTAGTTGATCATGCTTCTTTACGCTTGTTGAAAAATCTAAAAGAGCCTAAAGGAAGACTGGCCCGCTAGGCTTTGAAATTACAAACTTACAACTTTGACAAACAGCACTAACCCATTGTTAAGCATCAAAATGCTGATGGGTTATCTTGCCTGCCTACTGTGGCCTTGATGGCCGATGTGGCTGATGAATTATTTAATAAGGTGCTAACTCAATAGTATGATAATGAAGTTGTGGAAATTCAGAGATGCTTTATAACTATGGAAGGTCATTGTTGTTCAAAATGGGAGGCTTTACAAAGTACAAAATAATAAGCAATTTTGGATATCATGACCAACTGAGCAAACTGATATTTTTATTGGGCCCATACAGCTAAGTCACACGGCAGATTAAAAACATTTGAATTACTGAAACAGCATTACTACTGGGATACATTGAATCTTTGACGTTGATGAGACTCTCCAAAGACTCAAGGAATTTCAAGTGGAAGGTACTAATCAAAAAGCCACTTTTTATCAGTTGTTTGGAACTAATTTTTCATGTCATACTGTTTTTATGGACGTTATGGGCCAATTGACTAACACTTCATGTCAGAATTGATTTTATAATAGTTGCCATTGATCACCTCACAAAATGGATAAAGGTCAAAGCGGTCAGAGATGTGAGTGCTATGACCACAGCAAAGTTTATCTTAGAGGATGTTATCTATTGGCATGGATGCCCTCAATTTTTGTTAATGGATAATCGAGCTAACTTTGCGTCCCAGTTGATTTCCAAGCTAGATGACTTAATGGTTTTATGCGTGGTGTTGTCCACACCCTACCACCTTGAGACCAATGGCACCTAAAAATGAGTAAACAGTATCTCATTTGGATTTTGAATAAGATAATTATGGTGAAAGCGTCTAGTTGGAACCTTTTCTTGCCCTATGCTGTTTTTGCTTATTATATCTCTTATCACTCCGCCATTGGGCATTCCTCATTTACATTACTATATAGAAGATAACCAGAAATTCCCCCAATACTATATCCTTGTCTCAGTCAATCAGCCATGACTCCCAAGTATATATCTGAAACCGTTGCAGCTGACTTTGGTACAGCTACAAAGCGCTGAATACTCCAATTCACTGGCTAGTAATCTACAATCTTGTGAACAGGATAACTTAGACCGTCAGCCACTACCCCGCTTTACTGTAGGAAAACTCATTTTATATTATATAACCGTAAGTTTAGCTGAACTTGCAAGCTGGACCACATTTGGAAGTTTCCTTTTGATATTAAAAAGACCTCTACCAATGCCTACACTATAAGGGATCCTGTTAAAGATCACCTTATCAATTGGGTGCATGCGAGTTCTTGAAGAAATTATATCAGAGCTCTAGGCCAATTGTCTCTTCCCTAAAAATAGGTTAGTTGCCCCCACGCATCTTGGTTACCTGATGTTTGGTCAAGTGAGGGAAATGTTGTATTCAGGGCTGACCAACCATCTGGATATCATATTATTGTATAAATAATTATTTTTGTACCTAATAATTAGATAGTGGATTTGAGCCAGATAGTTATATGCCCTAACGCCCTGCTTTTATAGGTAGTAGCCTAAAGTATTACTATACTACTTGGAAGATCTCCAAAAACCCCAACGGCGCTCCCCTAGTTATTTACTCTTTCATTTCTGATGCATTAGTCTTAATACTTTTATTGATTCCCATTCCATTCAGAATAATTACTCCTTATTGTCCCGTTCTGGTGTAAACATCATAAATAGGATCATTATTAACTATCTAGACCATCCAGCCATAGTTCTATATAGTTTGCAGATTAACGCTTTATAAGGAAAATATACAACCTCAAACTTTTAGCTATTTGGCCTAGTTTGGATGTCATTGACTTAGTCTACCTTTTTTGGAGACCTGCTTGGTAACTAGAAAATCACTAATGAGAACTCTAGTTAAAGATCATATATGAAGAGGATTTTAATGAGAAGGGGAGCTTTTATGAAATTTATGAAGTACCGCTTAATAGGAGAATTATGAGTGCAAGTCTTGTGAGCCTTTGGCAGTACTTGATACTACAAGGTGTTCTCGTATTTACATAAATAAAATTACTAACACTAAATATTTCTTTATTATTGTTTTTTGGGAAAGGTGTTGTCTTCTTACAATACTTTGAGTTGTTGGTGTATCTACTTGTGCAGTTGGAATCTGACGCTCTTGCACTAGTTTAAACAAATGTCAAGTTCAGTTCCTGCTTTTTCCGCTTTTTTCTCAACTTTATGCTCAAACTGAATTTTTTATTAAACCAAGGCAAGCTGTTTAGGGGATGGACATTAACGATGATTGAACGAGTTAAAACTTAAAATTAAAATAAAATAAAGTCAAAATGAGACAGATGAATATTCTCAAACTGATGCAAAATCAAACAAAACACATTAACCAAGTCAGAAGTGGTAACCGCTATACATCCATGGAGGTGGGTGAAGGGGGATCAGGATGCTCTTCTTCTTCATCTGTTGTGGACATGTAGCGGAACAAAGCAGATAGCAAGGTGTGGGCGCATCATGAAAATGGGGATTGAGATAACAAATGGGTGCTCACAACTCAATGTGTGCAATGAAGAGGGTGGAAATATAATCTGTAAGTGCTTTTTCCGCCTCAAATCATACTTAAGGTAGGGTGAAGATGGTTGAAAGGTTGTTGCAGGTAATGCAGGTCTTTGGGCCCAACTTTGCAACCACTGCAACTTTTTAAACTATTGAATTTGCTGCCTGATAGTATTGAAGATGGTCTTTTTTCTGTTTTAGAAGCATGGTACTAGGTAGGATAGGAGGTGGAAGGCCCATAGCCAGTAATGCAACTAATTTTGCAACGGCTTTATGGGTTGAGTGACATTTGGGGAAGGCAACTGCCTCTTCAGCTAGTTAGTGGTCACTTTTGAATGGGGTGGCATCAGGGCGAGGCGCATAATGGCACTTTGAAAATTGGGCCACATAATCAGTATTGAGGTACATTTCAAATGGAGGGTGCCCAGCCCATTCAGATTCAGGGACTCAAACTGAACTTATTAGTTATGTTTCCATTATGAAGGTTGGATCTGGGTGAACTAAATGTTGTTGGAAGGAAATGGGACCTTGGTGTGGGGGTTTGAGATTATTTTGAAATCTTCACAAAGTTGTTTAATTTTTTATATACAATTTGCTGATGGTGCTATATGAGTGAATTTAGTTTGGAGGTAGATGAGGTAAGAGTGTGTGACAATAAGGGAGGGGAAGCGGCTACCCATCTCTCATCCAGGGCATGCCCTAGGTCATAGATTTAGGTAAGTGCAGGGCCTTGGGGTTTGAACACTTAGTTCTAAAATGATAATCACCCCTGTCCAGCTTGATAACTGGCACCTGAGACCTTATACTACCTTTTCCTTAACAGGCCGGGCTCACGCCCCCTTCAGGGGCTTTTTCAAGGGCATAATTCTTGTGGGGTGCGGGAAGTAAGATGGTATCTATGGTGGCAGTTTAAAAGTAAGGAGCGCGGGGGCATTAGGATCCTTATTGTGAAACTCCTCCAGTAGCTCCTGAAAAGTTGGTATAATTTTGGATGGTACCCAGCTATTTGCTTATGCTGATATTTTTCCAAGTCATCAAGTAGTGCACTTAGCGTTTACCCCGCTTTGCATCAGGTTCACTACCTCAAACTCTGGGGCCCTTCCACAATGATGGGCTCAACGTCCCCTCAGTTTTGCCTCTAAAGGGGATAGTGAAGAAGCATGTAATTAGGTGTGAATTTTTCAGTGAGGAGGAAGTTTCAGATGAAAAGCACCGTTGTTTAAAAACTTGGTAATGATAAAAGGACCTGCTCATTTGCACTCCAATTTCCAGCATGGTATCTTCTGGTGCAGATTATTGGTATCCACCATAATTAAATCACCTTCTTAAAATTAGGCGCCTCATGTCGTTTCTTGTCTGCAAAACGCTTAGCATCATTGGTATGTTTAGTTAGATGGCTTTTAACTTGTTTATACACCTCCCATACGTTTGTGACAAAGCTATATGATTCTAGAATGTTGCTGCGCGTTTGGGGCCCTATAGTAAAATCAGGGTTATACCCAGGGTTAGCATACATGGGTGACATCCCTTTTGAGGCGTAAAGTGAGTTATTATATGAGAACTGGGCTAGAGAAAGGTCAGATACACATGTATCTGGGAAAGTAGTAACATAGCATCAAAGGTAGTGCTCCAAGAACTGGTTGGTACACTCCGTTTGGCCATCGAATTGGGGGTGATAGGATAATGATCTGCAATGATTTTTCTTCAGCATATCACAAAAGGCCTCCTAAAACTGCAAGTTAAACTGAGGTCCCTTGTCACTGATTTTTTCCTGAGGAACCCCAAACAGGCCAAATACTTAAGCAACAAACAAACCGTGCCATGTCCTCAACTGTAGTGGCTGTCATATAAGGGATAAAGATGGCATATTTTGTAAAACGATCCACAACCACCATGGTTGCGTCATATCCATGAGAATTTGGTAAACTTACATGAAGTCCATTGACAGCGATGTACATGGGCCTGATGCTTGTTGGAGAGGGTGGAGAAGGCCATTTTTTCCTGCCCTATCTGACTTGGACCTAACGAAAATCAATATTGCTAAATTCAGGTGGGACATCCTTTGTCAATCCAATCCATTCATAATCACGTTTAATCACCTTGAAGAACTTTTTAAAGCCAGGGTGTCCCATAGTAGGGAGATCATGATGTACCCTTTTGACGTGGGAACACAGCTCAGAGGGAACCTGTAAGGAGAGTGTCTGTAACTCTCCCATTCCCAGAGAGGTGGTGCGGGATGCACAGCCACAAAGCCAGGGAACTAGTCGTTAGCAGGATTGGGAACAGGACACCACAGAAATTGTTGGAGCACATAAGACCCAGAGCCAGGGTATACAACGCGGTATATAGCAGTAGATAGCCAAAAAACAACAAAACTTGGTTGGACCCCAAAGGGGATTCCATAACTAAGTGTAGATCTGTGATGAATGCTTGGGTGCCTTAATCTGAAGGGGACTAGGGTGGCCCAACGGCGCATCAGATATGTTAGATAATCTTGTAAAAGTAAAGAGGCCAACGTTGTAAGAGAACTCCTTAAGAAGTCCGCGCATAGGTTTGCCTAAGGATCATATTAAAAAAATGTAAAGCAATGAGGATTTTAAATAGGAAGCTTACCAATGAGGAAAATTGGTCTTATTAAAACATACTTAAATGATAGAGAAAGTCGTCAATTGCCAGAAGTGGTTCTAAGCCTAAGTGCACCAATAGGCACACATTACCATCAGCCATGGTCCTGTAACTCATACTTTCTGAACTAGAGTTATGGCTTATAACTGGACTCAACCCAATTTGGTACTATCAAAAATGGGATGGTTTTTGAACCCCTGCTCCTCGAGCTACCATAACGAACCATCAGGATTGAGAACATAGCTGGTGCGTTTTAACGCCCTGGCTGTAAATCCAAGCCAAGCATCAGCACATTCCCAGGACCAACATGGGCATATTTCAACTATACCCAGCGTTGGTCCAGAGTATGTTCAAGATCAGGGAGGACTTCCAACTTAACATTTTTGCCTCCTGACGTGCGGCTTTTTCCTTGTAATCCATGCCCTCAATTACTTCATGGAGCCATGAAATTACCATCTTGTTTTTTTTGAGGCTTCACCTCCCTCCAGGGCCTTTTCTAAGGAAAAGTTCTTTTGGGCTGGGGACAGATTCATGGCAGCGATAGTTTGCTTCAACTTAGGTCCTGCAGCCTTGGGGAAACTCACGTGGAAAACTTTAATAAGATCCTGGGCATGGGCACAGTTGCGCGCTGATACCCAACTGTTCTCTAATGCATCAAATCCCTTACAGAATATAAGGTACTTAAGCCTTCTTCTTACTCAACGTTTGCTCTGATCACCTTTGCTTCCCTTTCCAACGCCCCATCCACAAGGTAAGCTTCAGGAGTCTCTGGTGGGGCCCTCAAACAACTTAAGCTTACCTTCATGGAAAATGACGAAGATCTGGAACGATGATGTAATATCTCTTTTTTTAGTACTAGATGGTCCCAACCCAAGGGGGGGATTCATCGATGTATGATGGAATATCTCATTGGTATGAAGAATGGCCCACTTTTCTGATAATGCGGTAAGGCCCAATCCTCTTTGGTCTCAGCTTTATACATGGCTGCTTGATAGGGATGTTTCTATAATCAAGCATCAAGAGATCCCCTTACTTGTATGCAGGACCTACCCATCTTTTCTCATCCGCATTCTCTTATAAGCTTGCATAGCTGCATATAAGTTAGTGTTCGCCCCCTGGTTTACTTTCTTGATAGTTTTTTGCGAAGTCAACCACCGCTTCCACCTTGGATTTACAACTGGGATCCAAGTTGAAAGCAGTGTTGAAGCCATAGTTGGAGTAAAGGGGGAACGATTAATAGATGCATGATGGACGTTGTTGTAGCTGGATTGGGACACGGGAGATAAAAAGCCCAATCTGAATGATCCGTGGCAGTATAACACCGCAGGAACTGTTCCAAGAGCAGGTTCACTCGTTCAGTCTGCCCATCTGATTAGGGGGTGATAGGCAGTCAAATGGCAGGGGCAAATTTGACGAGCCTTACACAACTCTTCACAAAAGATGGAGGTAAACTGAAACACAATCACGAATTATTTCTTGGGGTACCCCATGAAGAGCAAATACATGAGTGATGAAGAGCCTAGTCATCTCAGCCGCGGTTACCATGGCTCTGCAGTGAATAAAGTGGAGAAACTTCGTAAAATGGTCCACCACTACCATGATGACATTGTAGTATCAGATACAGGAAATTCCACATTAATCCTCCAATAAAAAAGTCTAAGGCCCTCAGCCTTTTGAACTGGTACCACCAACCCCACTATTAGCTGGCGATTTGGCTTCGTTTGGTTTCAGACCAGGCACTCCTTACAATACCTGACCACCTGCAAGGTCAACCCTTCCAATTGTAAGTGCGTCAAATTAGCTTCAGATTCTTCAACTTTCTAGGATGGCCAACAGTGATTATGTCATTATATCCCAGATGATTTCCAGACAAAGTGGCATGGCAGGAACCCATAGGCGTCCCTGAAACCACACTTTTTCATACTTCAGATGGTATCCCCTGGTAATGTCCACCTTATTTAACTCACTCTTGGCAAGGACCATAGTATACTTGGCCAACAAAGACTATGAAAGGACTACCTTTCAGAAAATACCATATAATCACTCATTTTCCAGAGGAGCAAGCGCTGGCCTGTAGGCCAATGAGGAGGGATGATGGGACACAATCTTACTTGGTAGAATCATCACTTGGGTGTTATGTATCTCTAACTCTTTTGGGTTGGAGTTAGTGCAGGGTTTTGTCTCAAAGCATCCGCCAAACCATTCTCTTTGACCTTCATAAACTCAAAAGAAAATGAAAATTGGGCCAGGGTCTCATGCCAGAGAATTTGCCGTGGGGCCAAGATATGAGGTGCGCGGTAGTACAACAAGGCATGGTGATCTGTACAAAAAAGGAATGGTAGGGATGATCCATGCAAGTGATGACGCCAATAGGTCAGCGCCTCAACCACTGCTAATAACTCTTTGTTGTAAACAACGTAGTTCAACTCTGGTAAGAAGATATTCCTGGAAAATATCCTAGCAGATGCTCTACCCATTTCCAACCACTTGTAACAAGGCAGCCGCCATGGCAAAGATGGAGGCATCAGTAGCAATAATAAACTCTTTTTAGGATCTACATGGCGAATGACAGACGTAGACAACAGGGTGCAATTTCTGCTTGAGTGGTATCCTAAAAAATCAGGGACCAATGAAGCTCTTTAGCTCTACTCGCCTTATACAGGGGCGCCACCATCTCAGAATGATTTGGCTTAAATCTCTTAAGGAACGTACACATCTTTAAGAAAGACCTCAATTCATTGACCAAAAATGGGGTGGTCCACTCCTGAATTTCCTTCTTATTGTCTGGAATGATCATTTGGCCTTATCAAACATGACTTTTCCCAGGAAGGTAACCTGTGACTTAGAGAACTCACAAACTAATTTTCAGCGTGAGGTTGGCTTTCCTTAAACTCCCCACCACTTGCAAAAGGTGTATAGCATGGGACTCTTGATCAGGGGAAATCACCAGGATATCATCCATGCAAGCCACCGCGCACACCCATCAGGTCCCCCAGGGCAGCATCTATATGGCGTTGAAAGATGGCTGGGGAGTTTTTAGCCCAAAGGACATAACTTAAAACTGAAACCCCTTTTGGGTACAGAATGCGGTTAGCCACTCCTGGCCCTTTTTAATCCATATCTGATTGAACATATAAACAATCCAGTTTAAAGAAGACTTTTGTCTTCTCCACATAGTGAGCAATTAGATATTCCAACTGGATGGGATGAAAATCTGGTACTGTGACGTTGTTGAGATTCCCATAATCTATGCATGGGCTTAGAGTACCATCAGCTTTCTACACAAAGAGAAGTAGGGAGCATACTGGGGAGGTACGCTGAAATATCTCACCTTTAGATAACTTCTCCTTGACCTATAAATCTAAGGATGCTTCCTCCCGAACATTCAAGGGGTAAATGAGAGAAGATATATGCACCAGATCAACGTTGAGATTGAACTTTCAATCAAACTCTGAATGAGCTGATAGTACATTGACTGAAGCTGCATTGAACAAAATTTACAGCTATAAGGAGAGTGTCTATAACTCTCCTGTTCCCAGCGCGGTAGTGCTCAGTGCACAGGCCCATGCCAGGGAACTAGCCGTTAGAATAAAAGTCATTATTGCCCAGCAGAGGGTGCTGGAGTAATAATACAAGTAAAAGTGAGCGATTATCAAGGTAAAACCCCAACCCAAAATGACGCGGTGCACTAAGGGAAAAACGGGAAACGTCCCAGGTTGAAGGGAACCTGGGCGAACCAATGGTGCACTGGGTGAGATCCTAATCATATATAAAATGTTGTGGTTAAGGTAGCGCGAGACCTCCTTGAAGGGGTCTGCACACATGATTGTTCAGAATAGCATTTAATAAAATGGTAAAAATGGGGAAATTTTATTTGGAAAAGTCGACCAACAAGGAATGTTAGTCACAAAAAACATATTTAAAATGAGTCAGGGTAATTATGGGTCTGCAGAAGTGTGCCCAAGCCTTGACGCTCCAATAGACAAATGCTCCCATCCGATTTGGTAAAATACACCAAAAGTGCCTTCACTCAAGTGATCAATTGAAGCTGTATTCTACCCAAGCACATGATTTTGTAACTCGAATGGGATTTGAACCCTCATTCTCCAATTAACTGAATCAAACCATCTTCATTCATTACATAGATTGTTCATTTCAGTGCCTGGGCCGAGACAAGGGGCTGGGCGTTTTGCACCCCATTAGTACCAACCTAGCATATTTTGCTGTACCCAGCGTTGGTCTAATGTGTGTTTCAGGTTAGGAAGAGCCTGAAGTTTCACTTTCTGGGCCTCCTGTTGCCCAGCCTTATCCTTG
>JAKSZP010012943.1:0-10211 GCA_022478985.1 Massospora cicadina
GGATGATCCTGAAAAAGTTTTGTCTTGGCTGGTTTTGACAACCGATTCAGCACTTCCAGATTTGGAAGATGGGAATTTGAGACAATTGTTATCTCAAATCCCAACAGTGTGCATCCCACATCATGGTCATTTTTTGGGCGAATACTCTTCAATACTTTTCAACAATTCAAGCACCTCCTCTTGCTGGCCTTCCAACAGATCAGCGAGTTGCTCTTAATCAACCAATAGGTTAATGTTCTCAGTTACCCCGGCCAATAATTTCATCTCATTGAGGGTGGAATTTCCTCCGTTCAGCCATCAAAATTCTGGTCACTTCTTAGGTCTGAAACTCAAAGACCATAAAATCGATATTTTTTAATATCTTATATATATTTTATATTTTTCTTTTGCAATGGGACTTGCAACCTACAAAAAGGCTCAAAGGTCCTTCTTTTCCCTTCATCCAAACTGGGTCCTGGGTACTTAAACCTACCAGTTATCATGGTTCAAAATCTTATCCTCTTAAGATTTAACCAACCATTTGGTTCAGTGGTCGCCTTCTGGGACTTGACCAAAATTCTCAGGACATAACCACTTAATGGCTCAGAGGTCCGCTGGGAACATTGCAATTATTTTCTTTTAGGTTCAATACTTCTGATTAGCATTGACCTTCACTATACAACCAGCAGCACTGTTTCTTCACATATAGGCTATATTTGCTGACTTTTGGCAATACTCTTGAATATTAGGCCTTTAACCCCAACTGGTTATTCATCCAACAGGTCCTAATTTCATCTTTTATTTAGGCAACTGATGCTTTGGATCCTTGTATCTCATCAGCCAACAGTTTCGTCCAATTGTCCAGATCGTTTTTCTCCTGAAAACAATTTTCCGCCTTTGTGGCTATCCTTAATTACACAGGTCGTTCTGGCCTTGTTAGCTTCATCCAATTTCTCCTGAATTGATGAACTCGTCTCCAGCAACTTCTTACCAGTGATTGAGTGTTATTGATTTAAAATGATTTTCTCCACCGTTTTGGATTAATCATTTCCTATTTTGACGTCATCTCTTCATTGGTATGGCAATACAATTCTCCAAATTATTTACTTCCTATTCCATCCAATGCCTCATCTAAACACTCTCTCCTCAGGACTATTTAAAGCGGATCCAATTTCAACCTGAGTTGATCCTGCTGCTCCTTGGGACTATTTACAGTGAGCCCAATTCCAACCCAAGTTGGCCCTGCTGATACTCTTCATCTCAAGTAGATATCCGGTAGAACTGGTTTCCTTGCAGCACTAGATAGTTCCATATCTAGGTTGCAAGTCCTTTTACCTAAACTTGAGTATCTTCATTTTGCTTTATTCTGAGCTCCACTGCTGAGCTGGGTGAACGCCACTGAACGTGATTACTTCACGTTCTATCTTCATTATTTCCTTCAGCAACATATTTCCAAAATTGGAAACATCTTCTTTGTACGACATTATAATAGATTCTTTGCTCAACTACCCCTGTAGTGATCACCAACTTGTAAAAATTTACTCTTTGTTGATTATCAGCCATTAACCCAGTAACTTTTTACTGCACAGGTTCAATTTCCTCATGCAATTCGTCACGTTGTATAGAATGTATTGATTGATCATAGTATGGAGACTATTATCTGTAGTTGAGATTAAACTATTATTAGGCCCAACACTTCAGCTAGCACTTCCAACTAAATACTCTGTAAGTCATACTTGTAGGGATTCGTTCCCTATATTCTTGTCCACCTGATCTTTGTTAAGATACCCCAGTGACAGTCTCTCAGCCCAACACACGGTCAGCAGCTATCCCTGATTGTGGTTCCTTTGTCTCTAGATCCCCGCTTGGATCTTTACTCTTCTCTCTGAGAGTCTTCCAATTATTGCCTTCTGCAATAATATCCTTGAGATGGAATGACATAATAGAAGCTGATAGTCTAACTATACACCGAATTGATAATATAACTGTAGATAATAATAATGATGTTTTACTAAATGATGTTTTTTATTATAGTAAATCCTAGGGAATTATATAGTAGGGGATTTGGCTGTCTAACCCTCAGTTGACACCTCTTCAATGAAACAGCAGGCGTTGCAATTAATTCACCCTTCCTCGTCTTGGCAGTGATGGTCTTACCCATCCTGTCTAGGATTCTGTCATTGGACATCCTTAAGACCTCAAATGGAAAGAGTCAGAAAATGTGTCCCTAACGTTTTCCTCTCAATCCAAGCAAACCAACCATAATTGGCTAGCGACCTGCTTAGGTAATGGGACTTATTACCCATTATGGCAGGTCACTTCACCAACCAATCAATTTGCTAGTTGCAGGTGGCATCACTCGCCTCAAAAATCACTATTCATTTCCAATCAGTCAGTGATGAAGCCTGACTGATCCCAATTGGTACACCTGATAGTTAATCACTATCAGATGCCCTTATTTCGTCAGCCACTCTATCTGATGAGATCTTAGGTATTTATCCAGATTGATCCTCGATGGATATGACCAGGTGAATATCCCAAAATCCCCCAAACATAGTTCCTCCAAAACTTGGGCCAACTGATTTCTGATTCACTTCACCTTAGGGAATTTTCCCCTAGCGATACCAGGTAATCTAGCAGGCTGGGAATATGGGCAAAAATCCCAACAACCCTTGAAAAACCTTCACCTCTAACTGCTGGTTAAAGGTGGTGCAAGTCAGGGTGTCATGAGTGAAGATGTGGTGAACAATGAACCCTATATAATTCTCTCTAATTCTATATAATAAAACACAATCTAATTTGTAGTTTAAATATACAGACTTATTACGCTTAATACTTTTCAGTTGTATTAGGTCAGAATTTATTTGTGATCAGGAAGATCAGGGTAGGAAGCCATTGTACAAGTAATTTACAGGAGAATACAGTCTCAAGTCTTAACTTCAAGTATTTTATATCTTAAGAATTATCGTCATATGGTATATTGTCTTCATACAATTAGGCATTCAAAGCTCTGACTTTAAAACCCAGACAAAGAACAAGATATCTGAAGTAGTCCAAAACTTCAACAAAAACAGTGGAATGAGCAAATGGTATTCTAGTGGCCATCCTCCAAAAATTGGCACACTCTGACCCAAGCAGGTGGAATGAATACCTCCCAGCGGCTCTTTTAGCATATCATGTGAATTATTATTTTATTATAAAGATGTCACCATTCCAAGCGCTATATATCCAAGAGCCCAAATTATTCTCTAATGTTCAGAGTATATTGGAGGCCTCTACGCTAGACACTCTTGAGTTAGCAATGCAAAGGCTGGTCAATGAACTAAAAAAGCCTACAATCTCTAGCTGCTAAGTCTATGGAGACTATTAGTCAACAAGAGGCGGAGTAGAGAAATTTAAAAAAACCAATTTTGCTAGCTTACCAGCTAGAAGAGCTAGTATGGCTCCTTCACCACTGACCTGGTGTTTGGGTGCAAAAACTTGATACTCTATGTTCAGGGTCATATAAAGTAATATATCATCAAGGCCTAAAGTACTCCATCACCTCCATCAAAACAGGATCATTTGTAATTTAGTCCTTGCTAAGTTCCTTTGGACCTATGTCCCTCCTTGGTAAGATGTTTAGGGGGCCAGTGTTTGGCTTGATGTGTCATTTGATAAATGGAATAGGAAGCAAATGTGGATACTTCACAATCCATTTCAGGTAATGCTATCACATCAGAACCTACCAAAACTACTGCAAGTTTTTAAATCCTAAAATGAGCTGACAAAGGCTCAAACCTCTTTCAAAACCTCTGAGGTAACTTCTGAAGATCTTACAAGTCAGATATCATTTGAATCTGCAGAACCAATTAGGACAAAAATGGCTGTAACGAATCCTTTGCACTCTGCCAAATCTCAAAAAAAATCCATATTTCCTGCGACCCCAAACATTAACTAAATCCTATAAGTAACCCAAAACCAAAAAATAAAAAGTCCATTCTTTGTTACGTTTTTAGCCCAGTAATTACTAGAGAGCTGCTTTTATAACAAACAGAAGATTGCCTTTGTTTATTGAAGCTACCAAGAAATTGTCTTAGAGACTTATAAGTCTACTAGGAGATTTTGATGGTCTACTAGCAACTAATAATTTCATAGCCTTCAAAGGTCCTTACCTTTGGAAAAATTTAATAAAAAGACTCAAAAATTTCCAGAAAAGTTATTATGATGAGTTGCCAATAACTTTAGTTCACCAAACCTTTTAGGTTTAATTGATGCAATAATTGGATATCGTTGATAGAAGCTCCAGCTATATCATTTTGGTGCTGCAGGATGATGGATAATGTAATGAACTGCCCATTGACCAATGATGGTGACTCTCTGATAGGTGGGCATTAAATGTCCAAGTGTCACCTAAATATGAAAAAATAAATTTCTAGTAATAACTTTTCTTACTGCTGTTACTAGTTTTTAGTAAATTGTTTTAATTTACTATTTTTATTATCTAAATGTTTCTGGCTCAGATCGCAATTCCTGCCATTAAAAATGAAGCATTGTTATTTTAATAGTAGGAACCCCCACAAACCCGTGCATTTGGTGCTTTTTAACAGCCAGTATTCAGTACTGCTGATATTTTGACTTTTGGTTATGGTGACTTCCACTTTCATGATGCTCTTTCTGATACTCAAACCCGTTGTAAGAGTGGCACTGACTGTCTGGCTGAATCCTGCTAAGTCTTCAAGAAGTAAAAACTTCTTGCAAACCTCAGGTGACTCACAGTCTTCAATTTCAATCTTAATGACAATATTACCACAATATTCTCTCCATCCAATATACTTTCAACGATCTGAGTGAGCTTGGAAGCCTGATCCAAGCAAATAGCTCAGTTTACTCAAGCTTTGCTTGGTTAGGTCTGAAGAAAGCGGAATAACAACTTTACTATTTGTTCATATGACATAGTATCCTGACTCAACCTGTGAACTAGATTCATCTTAATTAATTCATTGGTGCAATGTGCAACCTAGTTGACTAATCTCATGGCCTCTTCTTTAGGTTCTTCTTTCTTATCTTCCTTTAGCTTATAATTACTTCTCCAGCAGCGCCTTTCTTACTGACAGTTATTATCTAAACTTGGTTAAATATGGATACTTCCATAAAACTGGCAGGTAAGCCTTCTCCTTAGGATTATCATCACAGCTTTTTGAAACGTAAACACCTTTCAATCATGGTGGTATTACTGATGGTTTTTATGTCATGGCTCCATCCTATAAGCGGCTTTGACTTCAATTAGTGACATCTTAATGGCCTTCAGGGATACAGTGGGTTTCATGGCAAAATTGATATTCTTCAGGAGTTATGGGTGGGATTCAAGTAATATAAACTGGATGGTCCTCATGTTACCAGATCTAGAGCTCCATTCATCATTTAAAGCTTTTATGCCTTGAGGTAATATTAGTTTGTATAGTCCATAATTGACTCAGACTTGCCTATTCTCATGGTGAGGAACTCTTGCTTCATTTTTGAATCTTCTTTGCGCTTCTGAACTTGGCAAAAATCTACATGACTTTAGCCATAGTATGATGGAGTTAAAGTGTAGCTTCAAGCACCTTTTGTGCTCCTCTGCTCATACATCCCTGAACATGATGAGCTCTATGTTTTTCGCTAAATCTGTCCATATTTTTCTCATATAGATTAAATCCAGTTATAGTTCCCTCACCAGAGGTAAGCTTAATCTTGAAGTATGGGAGGAAATTTGGACATTCTTAGGATTAAATTTTACTGGCAGGTTGTAAAACATTCGCTGATGTGTTAAACTGGTAGCACTTTCTCCAAAAGTAGAAAATGATCTTAGGGGTAGAAATGTCTCACTTTCATATTATTAACATCCTGCTTCAAGTGACTTAACAGGTCATTATGGCTTTTCAGCTTGATAAATTTTGTGTTAATCTTTGTATAATTTCGTTGTTCTCATTAACTGGGGAATCCAATTTTTCTTCCAATTTAGTCATGCTATTTTAAAATATTGACAGAGAGTTCTGAGACGTTTTTTATAAATAAAAAAATAAACTTACTGTTTGATGACAAATTGCACAATTTGAGACAAACAAATTTTTAACAGTACTAAGACCTTAGTTAAACTTAGGCAACCGTTGCCTACAATAAAATATATAACCGCTAGGAAAAACTAGTAACTGAAACCAAAGGTGTTTAATTAATGAATAGGGGATATATATATCTAGGTGACAAATTGTAATAAAATTCTCACCTATCAATTATTATTAGCATCATTTGCCAAAAACTGATAGAAGTCTAGACATTTACCAATACATTTGTTATGGTATTGGGCCACAACTTACTTCAGAATGTTCATAAGTTATGAAAATTATGCCTGGAAGACTTAATAACATCAAAAGTGATTGGTGATTAATCTCAATACTTTCAGAAAGTCTATTCATCTAACCAACAATAATTGTAAACTGATTAAAATCAAAATTAAATAAGAACTTTCCATATGGAAGTTTAAAAATCATTAAGACTAGGTAGATGTACCGGTAATTGTGCTTAACTAAATAGAACATTAGCTTTGGAACATATTGAAGGGAGCATATTCTGGTTAATACACAACACATGTCAAGCTCACTAGTACTTTTCTGCGCTGTTGGTGATCTGGATCTTCTTAGATCAATTGACAGATGAGCTTTTTAATCTTAAAATTGTTAAGCATCTTTAGCTATTTTCCAGATTCATATCTTCTTGAAAGTCCTCTCCATGATACACTTTCTATGGTATTGTCATGGACTCTCCACAATCGCTTGATGGTGCCCCATGTAGTATTACCATTTATTGTTAAAGAAGCCAACTTTATTGGGGTTTTTAGTTTAAAGTGTCAGGCTTCGCTCAAGTAGGTGCAAAGCCTCAATCTTGGTCTCGCAATAAATTTATTTATTTAGGAAATTTCAGACTATATCTATTATTAATTTAATAATTGATGTTTTATCAGATTAAAGCCCAAGCTCATTAACCTTAATTTACCTTGCATCATATGGTTAGTAACACCAATTTCACAGTTAAACAAATTTGGGATGAATAGCCCCATTTTTTTCTCCACTGGCCAATAAGATAGGGAAGAATGTTCAAACTGAGTTTCTATTTATACTGATATTAGGCCTGAGAATATATTCAGTGTATAATTCCTCTACCGGCTCATTAACACCTCACGCCACATATTAAGCTTTACCACCTTTTGGCTTCCCAAATAATAGATAATGGGAACCAATTAACTGTGTTACCATTGCTTCAGTCCAGATCTCAATAATGAAGCCTGATCTAATCTAACCCTGAACCTGGACTGTGTATTTACCTCTTATATTCCCAAATCTACTTCTATCCTTACATGTGGTACACGCCTATCTCTCATCATCTGGAATATACCCTTCCTTTATTTTATTTTATTTTTGATTTGATACTGACACTAACTAAAGTATCTTTTTTCTTAATAAACTTATTCTTGATCTAATAAATCTTTCATCATTTATTTTGCCTAGTTTATCTAGAGTTTTCCTGCATGATTTTCATAGATTTGCCTCAATGACGCTGATTCCATTGAGAGACTGCCTAGCTCCATCTAGAGATTTTTCCTTTTAATGTAAACAGATATTTGCCTCATTGATGCCAATTCCATTGAGAGACTTTTCCTAGAAATAGAAAATCCCCTAAGAAATTCCGCTGGTGCTACTAAGGACTAATAATGTAGCCTTTGAAGGACCTGCCCTTTAAAATCAACAAAAGTCCCACAGAAAGGTTTGAGCCACTTGTGATTATTATCAATCTGATAACAGGGTTCCTCATTACACAATTTGGTGAGCCTTTTTCTTCTGTACGTGGTATTTTTAGAAATTCTTCAAAGGATATTCAACCATGTTATGCCTTGATAAATGTAATGATGGCTGTCTTCAAGCGAACCTGAGCTCCTCTCAACCTCCGCTGACAACACAAAGGCTAATAGTGAAACTTTGACAATGAATCTTCTATCTCTAGAATAATAATACCAAATAAAGACAACAAAGTCAGGTTCTATTAAAGAAGTTAGGTTATTGATGTAATATAAAAACTTTAGATAGTGCTTGAAGGAATTAGGGTGTATAAAGTAACACCTAATTTTTAACAAATGCAGATTCTTTCATTTGGCGATATTGCGTTCGCAACTTAGTTTCAGGGGCAGCGGTTTCCATTTCCCTGATTTTCTGGGATCCTCTGGGTTTGTGATATAAATTATAATGTGAAACATTGGTCTGCTCATAAATTCATAGCTGCTGTTCTGAGCTCAACTGTGGCTCCCGTTATTCTTGTGAACCCTGTGGCTCTTGTAGCTATATAAGTACCTCATTTGTCTCAATCAATGGAATTTGTAAGGTTAACTTGATTCCCATTTTGGTAATATGCGCAGCTCAGCTTTGTATGTACAGGGAAACACTCTTCTGATTGGTTTTGTATTTTTCCATCATTGGCAGTCAACCTGAAGATATATAAGGGGTTCTAAGGCATCATCTGCAATTTCATTTGCATGCTCCTTTGGATCAGTATTTTACTAATACTCCTCTTACATTTGGTGACCAACTGGAAAAGTATTGCGACAGTCAGAGGGATATATGAGTCTCTATCATCAGGATCTTTAAAACCATTGAAGCTATAAAGGAGGATTTGGAATTTTTAAAATGTTTGTCACCCAATGTGATTCAATTGAGTTTCTCACGGGGCCCAATTATGACTATCAACAAATTGTCAATAGGCCAGGAAGTAAAAATGTATCAAAAAACTATAACCTATTGTCTCAATCGTCCAAAAGCACCACAAATGTTTTTGGACTGCTTTAACAAATACTGTATTACACCATAATATAATATGTTATCATGAAAATAAATCAATAAAAAGTATAACATAATATGAATACTTCTATTTTTTATATCCTCTACCCACACAGCTAGGATCATCCTCTACCCATGAATCTAGGAACTTCATTTTGCATGCCATATTCTTATATACCCTTATGAGCTGTAATGGTGGGTTTGGATGGATTTTTACCACCTCAATTAAATTTTTTGTGACGTTGCATTTGAAATTGCTTTTAGCGATGCTAAGTTTAAAGATTGTTTAACAGATTCATTGCCCCATCACCCAAATATGGGTGATGGGGCCCTAATGGAAGCATACCCATCACCTATTGTGGGAATCCAACCAATTTTGGCTCGCAGGTGCTGATCTCTGCTGGATTCCAAAAAATTGTTTTTTGATAATAAAGATCAGAACTTTTTTAAAACTAAAAGCTGGTTTAATATAATTTTTATTAGTGGCGGTGTGGGGAAAGAGAAAAACAAATTCTCTCAATATCTTACCGTGCAGTATTCAAACCGTATTGAGGGTCAAAGGGAATCCAATGGTAAGTTCAGAATAGCTTAATATGGTCCAAATTAGGATTTATGTAAATTTGACCTATCAGAGCTCAGAAAACTCACTTCACTTTGGCTGAACAACTGATGGGGAGTTATTTTTCAGGCAAGACAAAACCTTTGGGAAAACGATTTAATATATTTTAGTCATTCCCATTAGAGAAAATTATTGCAACTTGGGGGATCCCCACCAAGCCTATAAAAGGGTGCTCCTCGCTTAGGTTTTGCTTTGAACTAGACATGGCCTGGGGAGGAACCTCTGATGGACTGCCAGATTCCCCCCGTGGTTAGTACAATCTGACTGCTTTAAATCATGCTATTTTCCCAAGAGGTATTGAAAAAGGTGTTACCCCAATTCGTGGTGTTTTACTGTGAATTGACTGTGAGTTCTAGTCTTATATTGTCATTATTGCCAAATAAAATGTTATTATCATGAGGTCCGACTTATAATTGGATGATTCTATTTGATAAATTGGGACAATTCTCACCCTGATCATTATTTCACCAAAGTCAAAATATGAATTTTGGACATCACCCCTCTCAAGAATGTTGGGGAGAATTGTGCCATAGGAAGCGGCCATGTACCCAATTGATGGTAATCCATGTAGCTAAGGACTTTATAGAGTACTCGTTTCCTCTCTTGTAGGTGATGGTGAAATGACCCTCCCAAATTATTCCAAGCTTGCCACTTCTAGGAGTGATGTGATTATGGTAATATAGTACCATATCAGACCTTGGAATAAAGGTAGGGGTTTAGAGCTCATTGGCAGCCTGCCCTTCTTTAGTCACCATTTTCAAATGGAACCT
>JAKSZP010012944.1:0-10181 GCA_022478985.1 Massospora cicadina
CTGGGGTGCCTCTCATGTATCTTGGTGTTCAGTTGTAGTTTTTTTGGAAGTGTCCATCTCATAGTCAGCTTTCCCCAAATCAAAAATAAAAAACATATGTACATAGTCATAATCAAACTTGGTAAAGATACCTTGATTAGCGTTTAGGAAGAAATGTTAATTTCCAGCTCTTTTAGGTCTAGCTTATCCAATATCTGTACATTAAGGAGAATAAAAATTAGTCAAATGAAGTTTACCTAACATAACGTTAGACTTTGAATTTTGATTTCAAGCTATATTAATGATAAAAATTAATTGATCTCAAGCTGTCTCCTTATCTTATTTACTAAAGTTTAATCTGGAGTTATATTGCCAAGAAGAATGTGGATGAGGTGATGGTAAACAGGGTCCAATATGCCTAGTAGAATTCTATGCTGAAGCGGATGGCTCAATATTAACTTGTTAGGTTTAACAAACAATTATGAAGTATTTTTAGGGTTATTTCAGTTTTTAAACCTTGTTCTCCTGGTCTAATTCTCAGCTCTTAATACATTATAAAGGGATTCTTTCAAAAGCATCAATTGATCTTTGTAGCGTTACTGTGTCTCATCCTGATATAGTCTACTTTAAGGTCAATGCAAAAGATAGTATTTATTTAGACAAA
Organism: Massospora cicadina; assembly: GCA_022478985.1. Taxonomy (NCBI): domain Eukaryota; kingdom Fungi; phylum Entomophthoromycota; class Entomophthoromycetes; order Entomophthorales; family Entomophthoraceae; genus Massospora; species Massospora cicadina. The sequence goes on from JAKSZP010012944.1 coordinate 644, forward strand.
CTGCTTCTTCTTGCTGGCTCTGTACTTGAAAACTAAGATATCTCTTGATTGAGTAAAGATAAAATATTCCATAAATTATCACTCCTTAAATTAGATCATAAAAGAGTCCTATGAGCAAGTCATAATGGTGTTTGTCCATCAAAATTCCAGAAGCAGATATGCCTAACTTGCGAATTTATAAGCAAGAATGAGTAGGCGCTTATGATCATAGTGTTTCTAGGATAACGGTGCCATAAACTTGTATGTACTCAAGGTCTGAGGCAAGATTAATCTTATTGATTAACTTCTTAACAATAACTTTGAATGGGAACCAGAATTAAGAACTGATATGCACTGGATCTTCTTAGGGCTAACAACCAGTCACTGGGAACTTATTGATCTTAAAAAAAATGTACATGTTAAATAGGGAAAATTAGAAAGGCAAGAGTTTAATATGCATTAGTAGAGGTATCCACTATCACTAAACTTATGTGGACAACCTTGAGGTATATCTCATCTGGGACTAAGGCGTCATTAATGTTCCCAATACTTAAGCATTCAGGGACCTCTATTTCATTTAAGCCCCTGGTATGTAGCATCTAATGTCCTCTTTAATCCCTCCATAGTCATTTTAGGGCGTTCTTGATGTATAAGAAGTGAACAATCTATTTGTTTCATAATGTAAAGAAGGCTTCTTAGCAATAAGTGTACCTTTTTTTTAAGCCAATAAGTCTTATTCATGTTTTGATTAAGATGCTTATTTATTGCGCCACACACTCTCCTGATGCCTTTTTTCTTACATAGATTACACCTGATTCATTCTGCGTCTTTGTATTCAAAATTTGATAGTCAAGACTTTTGATCTTTAAGTAGTGCCTCATATAACTCAGGTTTGTGCAAGTCTGTTATACTCAACATATCTTCCTTTGGATTGAGTACTTAATTGAAACCATACTTTGCAGCGGTAATATGCAAAGCTAACTAAGTATTGTTTTTTTATCCCAGAGACAATGGTGGCTATGGCTTCATCCATTGTAAGAATCTTTAAAGTCTCTAAGGGTTGGGCTCAATATAAAAGCGCTCATTGAAGGTCGCAACAGACTCTCCCAGCATAGACCAATACGCACTAAGGTTTGTTTAATCATAGACAAAACTTTATTTGATTCATATCTCTTGATAAGAGGATCCTTGACTTTGCACCAGGTGTTCAGATTGTCCATGTATGTAAACATTAATACTTAAGTCATGCAACTCAGACACAAGAGGATGCATCGCACATCTTTATAATCTGTGGCATCTCCATAGTGGCTTCATATATGTATAGGAATGACATAATGCTAACCTCTCCAGGATTGAGACTGTTCTTGAATGAGGTTATAATGTGGCAGTCCCTACTATAGTCATGACACTTACAGCGTGGTTTCACATCCAGTAACATCAGATTATAAGTTGATGTAGTTGATAGGTCAGGCAACTCTGTTGATCTTATTTTGGATTGAACTTATGTGTCACTCCTTTTAATCCATGGTGAATTTATGAATGGCTTCTAAAGGGCTGAGCACTCTTAAGGTGAACCTCTTTATCTCCAAGAGTTTGGACCATTATTTCGAGCAGATTAAGTTCTCTTTATTTTTTCTCTAACTATCAGTTAAAACCCTCCGTTGAAATTTTAATGTACCTGCAGATCAAGAACTATGTCCATGATATGTTTGAAGTCCCCATACAAGTGGGGCTTAGAAATCTTATTCAGAAGCTCAGATTTCACCTTGTCATATTATTCTCTGGCTTTTTATAAACGCTTATAAACATTAACTTATAATAATATTTCTTTTGAGGGTTGCTTTAAATTCTTGGATATCATTCTTAAATCTGGTTTCTTAAGAATTAGTGCTCTATAACTCTTTAATAAAGTACTCTCCTTTTAATTTATCTTTACTCTGAAGTTAAACTTTAGAAACTTTACCAGTCAGTCGTGTCCTATCCTCATTAATATGGTTTAGGGATCTGGAAAATTAGACTTCAAGTCTTGCAAGCCTTATGTTTTCATTTCGTCTGGTAATAAAGGCTTTAGTAGCACTTTGCCACGTGTTTGGTTTTGTGCTGCTAGAGCTAAGTGGAAAAGCCTTTTAGAAGTTGTTTAGTATTTGTGGAAGAATCTTCTAGCTCATTGCAGAAAATTCCTATTGTTTTTTTGACATACTTAATATTTCCAGGAATAAGCGAAGTAACTTGATTTGAGCCTTATGATTAAAAGTTAGTTTCCACTTGACATCAATTTCTAGTGATTTTGGAAAAAAGTCGATTTTTCACCACCGCCTCACTACACAAATTTCCAAATTTATGTCCTTGGATCCCCCACCTGCTAGCATTTACCATCCAGCAGACAAACGCGTGTGGACTGGCTCATCTAGCTCACCAAATGCAACTGGCTGATTTGTCCCTCCAAGGGACTTAGTAATGCACCTGGTGAAAGTTTAGGCAACCCACCCCCACCCCCCATTCCTACCCTGATTCAATATTTACTTTTGCTTCCACGTCAAGTACAGATGTCTCTTCCTATACGCTGACAAAGCAATAATTTGAGCTGGCAACGGCCACCTTTGTGCCAGCAGGGTTTATTGACTTCTGCCCCTACAAGGGCTATTTCAATATTGTATACCCCACTGAAGAGGACGCGGCCACTGTAGCAGCAACTCCTTTAATTTATAAAAAACACCCATTACCACCACCCATACACGCCTCCCCAATGATACCACACTTGTGGTGACCTTTGCAATCCTTCCCTCTCACCTTCCTCCTCAAACACTCTATGACGAATTGATGTCAGGGCTGTTCACTTATGGCACAGACCCCATCCTCCACTTCCTTGTACCAAGCGGTGCTGAGCGCCTAGCAGCACCTTGGGCAATGGCCACCATTACCCCCCACCAGCCAACTGTAGCCCAGCACATCCTACCATATGCCTATATCCCATCCGCACTAGAACACTTCTTTTGGGCTCACATCAACAATGATTTCACAATTTTTCCATCTGCCATGAATTGGATCATTCCAAAAGGCATATTGATAAAGTTCAAACAATGTGAAAACTGTCAACCACATCAATGTGGCCACTCCAACAGCATTTGAGTGGGGATTTTGGCTGCCCCCACCCCCTCCAATTGAGCACTCAATAATTCAGCAAAAACTTGCAACCAAAACCCAAGACAGCCAATTTTCTCATCATCTAGCCAATTGGGAGCAGGTTTGGACCCAAATTAAATCCAAACATATTCCAAGCTCAAAACCTACCCAACCACAGCCACGTCTCTCTGGATCAATCCCAATTAACCAAAATACATAGGACTTATTTGATAAAGTGTTTGAATCTGGTGAAATTGTCCCACCTCCGGACTTTCCAATTAATTTAGAACCTTATTTGCCTTCAGACTTCGATGCCCCATTCCCACCCAAGAAATCTGTCCCCAAACCCACAGCTACCCCTTTCCTGTTTGATCATCAGCTTGCCAAGGCCACGGTGGCCTCACCTGAAAGTTGACATCTCCATGATGCTGTGGCACTCTCTTTCATTGAATCTAAGGAAGGACTGCATGTCACCCAATTCCCTCCCAATTTCCCTGATGTTGCAAAAGAGGATATTGTACTTTTAAATGAAACTGCAATCACTGCTGTCAAGCATGTTGCTGAATTGGTAGATTTCTCCCCCTCCACGCATATCACCAGAGCCAATATAAAAAATTTGCCCAGCTTCCCAACGCATGCATACAAGCTGAACACCATGTTGCTGAACTCCCAGAGGCTATGCTCATGGCTTAAATTGTCAATGACGATTTCAACGATTATCTTTTCACCTTGAACCTCATCCTGCGGATGCCCCAACCCCTTGCTCTCAGCAAAAATCCGCCTATTCAATATTGAAGTTGAAATTGATAATTTGCGTGATCCCCCCTCCCCCTCAAACATGGTGGGATAAGCGGTTCACCGCTGTTTCAACTGGTAGGTTGTTTTTCATTTTGTATGTGTCTCCCCACTCATTTAGGGTGTTTGGTTCGTGTTTTTGGTTTTGCTTGTTTGGTGTTTCTGTTTCAGTAATATACATCCCCTGGTTGGCTTACCTCAAATAAACTTAATTATGATTAAATTTCAGATTATTTCCTCATTTCTTTATACATTACAGATATGGTGAGAGAATAATCAGTTTGCATATTCATATGCTTTTTTCCAAGCATTCTGCGTTTGACCTGGTTGATAAGGTCTTTGTTGTGTGTGACTAATAGGTGTACAATGTTATACAATGTTAAATAAAAAATGCGAAAATATCTTTTGAGGTTGGTGCATTGGCCAATGATGCAAAAGGGTACATGTTTCATACAAGCTCATAAGGCACTGCCAACCAAAAAACCTATTCATGGTTTTCTATGTCCACAGGGTATAGAATTATATGAGTCAGATCCATAATGACATATGATATGGGACATTCAATCCTTCAGTACTCTGATATCCCCATAAATATCTTGTTATCCTACAAAAAAAATATTTGGAGCAATGTCTATATGGTCTTTCTTTACAATTTCAATTTTTACCTATTGGGGTACTTTAGAAATTGAATTGCTCTCAATTGGTTATAAAATAGCTTTATGGTGGTTAATTAGTGGCCCTATATAGAGCAATACTCTGCGCAATTCTATAATTGAGGTGATTGATCACAGGTGCTAAACTTTTAAAAGGTTTATAAAAATTTAATTTAATGTATTTATTGATCTATGATTATCAATAAGGTGATTTAAAATTTACAACTGATCTCTGACAAGTAGAGCTTTAAGCGGTGATGAAAGTGGTAGGAAAATAACTTACTTAAGAACAAGTTCTAGACGAGATGAACTTGTATCTGGACAATGCAAGATTGCATTAGTTAAACTTACTATAGCATAAAGATACACTAAGATGTATGTAATAAAATTTAAATTTTATTTTGGTAAAGATAAAGTAGTCTACATATGTTTTCATATATATAACAAAATTACAAAGTTTTTTAATATAAGCTGCATTTTTGACTAAGAGAAGTTGAATCAATCTATAATAATATTATAATTAATTTCATGAGAGGATAATGGTCACAAGTGTGACAAAGAATCTATAACAATAAGCATCCGTTATACTTTTTCTCACTAAAAATCACTTTTTGAACATCACAATAATCAAGAAGTTTAGCTCCTTTTAAAATTTTGATTAAATACTATCAAAAAATGCTGGCAAAAGACCTCTAAGGATCCTCTAGTTCTGCATAGAGAACCAGAACCCAATCCAAACCCTATAACAACCCTTGGCTTCCAACATCTTTGTTACAAGAACTACCCATTTCCAAATGGCAACCATGAATGCTAAAGCCTCCCCACTACATGTCAACTGGAGTGTGATTGTTGAAGATCACACAGTTAAACCATCCACCTTAGTTGACCCTGATCTTACTAAGGCTTAACATATGGATGATCCTCTATTAGGAGGTATCTCCACCTAATTAGTGCAATGGTGGAAATCACTGTTGACACTAACACTACCCAGGGTTTTAAATGACTTTTCCATCCAACAACCTAATTAATATGGACTATTGGGGCCTGAAAGATAAAATGTCATTGAAAAACTAGATGACTGTCATAGCTACCCTTAAAATCTTTTTTATCAGTGAAACCATATGAGTAGCCAATCAATTATTAAGACCATCCCATGAGGCTAACCCTGATCATTAATGACCACTGAGACCATGGATTGTTTTAAAGATGAACCTGAGCCCATTGATTTATGGCGGCAATTGATCTAAAAATAAACAAGATAACATGAACCATCAAAGCCCAAGTTCCAATAGCGGAAACCTGGAAGTTCTCAATGGTTAAACCCAAAAGAATATGGCGACTCCAACTTTGGGGCCCCATGCTGAGACAGTGGGGTCAGCTCAAAATAAAAGTACTGTGGTGAGATTGCCTCTGGGGCCTGGCAGAAATGTATGACGCCTGCACTACTAAGTATCAACCCTCATGAGGTCACATTTGTGGAAGAAGTCAAAGATCGATGGGTCAAAATAAGAGCACAAAGAGCCCATCCTTGCACTCCTCTCGCCCATGTGGTTTGCATCTATTATGAACAAATTCATATTTAATCCTACTCTGATGGCTATTTAGCTACTTCAACGTGATAGCTAGGTCCTTACATACAAAACGCCATTCATTAATAAGTGTAAAAAAACTACATTGATGTGAGATTCACAAATTCAGTAGATGCAGACTGCGCCACATTAACCATCAAAAAAACCCTTGAGGCTCCCTATGCACAATTAGAACCATGACTGATCTCAAAAAGATCTCCTGGATCACTTTCCCCAACCTCTTAACCATGGTTGACCTGGGGTCCCTAAAACTACACTCCATCAATGACTTATGAAATATAGATCCACCTTATCAGTGGACTTCAGCGTGCTATCTTAGTACACTCTGACCCAACAGTCTCATACCATCAGAGCATCATTCATTTCTATCCCATAAAGGCCAAAAACATAAAGGCCATTCCACAAGTTTCTGTCGTTGGGTCTTGCCATAAAAATTTTATTTGTTGATCCCAATCAAGAGTGACCCCACTTCTTATGGTGCAACGCCTTTAGCCACCTCTACAACAGTTGCGCCGCTTGCAAACAATCTTATAGTCCACCAGCCAGACCCTCATGATGGACTATAAGTAATTCCATGAAATGGCAGCAATCCCCAAACCAACCCATCAGGTACTAGTAGAAGATTTAACCCCAGATGCCCTCCATATGGTGGTCAAAACCGTGCAACCAATCATGCAGAAATACCCCATGGCCAAGGCCCCTTTCCAGTTGTGACTTCCTCCAAATTACTGGATCTCTTGCAAGCGGAAAGTGTGCGCAAGTCCTACAACCTCATACTAACCCACCAGAAACTAATACTGTGGAATTAAGTAATACCAACTACATATCACAAACATTAACCCTACCAGCGTAACAACTGCAAATTTTCAGGAAACAATCAATGCTCAATAAGTAGTATGGCTGGAGAACCTCACCTTGAGTAAGAAATATCAATTTATTGAGCCTCACCATCTAATCATGTCACATCTTAGAATTTGTTTTTGGTACTGGAAGAGATGACCATGGACTTGGACAGCTTAGACAATGCTGTTGGAAATTTGACCATATTATGCTTTTTCCAATAAATGTTCCAATACTAGTAGATTAGTTAAGGATGATCCCCAATACAATTATAAGTGTCAATGACTTGTAGGCTTTTGTGGGAAACTCATACATAGCAATTAATCATTCAGAGTTATTTCAATAATTTTAGGTTCTCATGGAGGGAGCTTTAACTTAACATTTATAACTAATTCAATAAGTAGACTTCCTTAATTTATTGAGAATAATCTCAAATAGCTTAGTTCAGTGTACCAGATCAAGGGCAGGATCGCATAGCCTGTGAAATCAAGTCAAAGGAAGTTCTGACCAATGGCATGCCAAAGCTGTAGGCCAATAAATAAAAAATCTATTCTCTGGTGAATGATGCTGATTCTAATAAGAGGGCACTAGAGTACCAGAATATTTTTATAATTAGAATTGTCCCTAGTAAGGTATCTTGTTCTTGATTATACTAAATTTACTAATTGGTTTAGTTATTGTAAGATGAAAGTGCTTAAATAATATAGTGAGAAAAGTCATGGTTAACTGACCCTTTACCAGCTCAGATTCATGCTTCCTGTCATCATAAAGTAAGTTGTATTAGTTAAGGAATAAACCCTCGTGAACCTGTAAAGTGACTACTTTTCAGCAAGTTGTTCTCACTACAGGGGTTCATGGCCTGTATTGTCTAAGAGTTAAGTTTTAGAAAATGATCAGAGAGCCATTGAGTGTAAAAGGAAGTGGCCAAGTTGATATTGAAAGTGGAGAACTCCCATAGTTAAAGACCTATAATATGTGGGACTGGAATCTGCTGTGAAGGTCTTTAAGTTGATCCACTATCTCATAAAGCAGTATAGATATGTTAATGAGTGAATTAACGAAGATTAATTGTTAATCAGTGACATAAAGACTCACAACCAAACTGAGGTTAAGGGAATTTGATATGTAATATAAAAAACTGAAGTTAAAGCGTTAGACTTCATATACCAGAGGCAAAGAGAAGAATTGATGGGCCAAGTTGCTGCAATGGAGGTGTTGGGATTTTTGCCCACCTTTCCAGCCATTTAGATTACCATGGATTACTAGGGGATAGTTCCCTATAGTGGGTATATTGGATATCATTCGACCCCATTTCAGGTTGATAATTTTCAGGGGATTTAGGTAATTCGCCTGGTTGGATCCATTAGGGATTAATCCTGGTGAATTCTTAAGATCTCTTCAGGCATAGTTGCCAAGGAAATGGGGGCATCTGGTAGTCAATCAATGATTAACTATCAGGTGTACTGATTGAGATTAGTCAGGTTTCATCACTGACTGATTGAGAATGTAAGGAGCAAGTTGCAAAGTGAGTGATTCCACCTGCAACTAGAAAATTGATCAGTTGGTTTGTGACCTTCCATAATGAACAATAAGTCCCAATACTTAAGCAGGTTGCTAACCAAATATAGTTTGTTGGCTAGGATCAAGTAGAAAACGTTAGGACACGTTTTATGACTCTTTCCACTTTAGGTCTTTAGGATGTCTTATGAAAAAATCCCAACCATGATGTGGAAGACCATTGCTGATGAGATGACAAAGGGTAATTCAAGGGCAATGTCTGCTGTTTCATGGCTGAGGTACCAACTGAGGGTTGGTGTAACGGTCGGGAATGTCCCAGTTCCCTCTACCATCTTATCTTAGGTTCAACGCAATTCACGCCAAATGTCTAGCGTGAGCTGGACTCTCAAGGTAGTAAACCTTGGAATTAGGGAAATTAGGAGTGGGGAAAAGATGAAATAGGTAAGCGAGGTTGTAGACCCCAGAATTAACCTTATTTTATTTGTTATTAAATAAAAATTGCTGATGAACAGGATCCTGATAATCTGATGCCGCAAACACACCAAGGAAAAGAAAGGATATTTGAGGGAGATCAAACCCCAAAAATCCAAGTTTTTACTAACGTGACAAAACTTGTTGTGCGCAGATCATCAGGTAAGATAAGGTAAGGGAGGCCCAAGGCCACCAGAGAAAGAGAAAGAGAATTCCCTAATTCTGAGGTTTACTACCTTGAGAGTCCAGCTCATGCTGGACGTTTGGCATGAATTGTGTCAAACCTAATATAAGATGGTGATCGGAAACTGGGACGTTTCCAGCCGTTACAGTTGGGCGCTGAATTTCCTCTATAAATTCCCCTGATAACTCAATTAATAAAAACTGAAAATAGCAGAATTCATTATTAGTTTTAGTTCTATTTATCTTCAGGAAATTATTGCTTGTGTGATTTAATTGGGGACCCTTTAGAAGGATAAAGAGTAAGGATCAAGAATCCTTAGAAGAGAAGCTGGGATGAGGTGGGAATTGCTGCTAACTTTGTGTCACCAGAGGAAAGGCCATAAACTA
>JAKSZP010012945.1:0-10130 GCA_022478985.1 Massospora cicadina
CCCCTCGTTTAAAAGAATTTCCCTCGGGAAAGGAACAAAACCCCTCAGCAGGAACAGGATATAAAAATTACCATCAGGAGAGTGGTAGTATGCTCATACCAGGCAGGTAAGTATCTGCCATGTGGTCTCCCTATCTTATCCCATAAGGGAGATGAGGTTGAAAGACTTAATCTTATGTGATGAACGGGGTCTCTCCACATTGCCACAAAGCAGTTGGGCTTGGGGGCCCATGTGAGGCCCATAGGCAAGAGGGCCGCTGTGGTTAGGTCCCTCGTTCGTTGGCTTGTTGAGCAGTTTAGATATCCCTGGAACACTGTGAGGATGATGCTCACACTGAGGAGGCATTTGACCCCAGAGCATACAGAGAGGGAAAACTCTGGTGAAATCTGAGGAATGGTCCATTTTCTCGCTCAAAATCCCTGATTTTCCTTTAAATCTTAATAAATGATTTCAAAATCTCAAAATTTTATTTTCTATTTTTAAGGTTTTTATTTTTATATATTAGAAGCAAGTTGTCTTAAACACCTTCCTTGGTTGGTTTTAATATTGTAAAAATGAGGGATATGGGGAAATTGGACCCGCGGAGTCTGCAGGCAGCAGGCTTTTTTTTTAGTACTAGATGGTCCCCAGGCAGCGGTATTCGTGGGCCTATTTTGAGAATCTTGGCCTCCAATATTCCCATCTGGACCCATTCTAGACCATTCGTTGAGTACCCATGGCATTATGGAACTTTTTGCATTTATTTTCATTTTAAGGATGAATCAGGCTCCCCGACCTTTAAATTGCCAAAACTCCCATTATTGGATAATTTAACCTGGCAGCCCCTGATTTGCTGGGCTGCCCTTTGCTGTGGCTCTTGATACTTTTGACGAGTGGCAGTTTTGCTTGGCAGCTCCTGATTCGCTGAGCTGCCAAATGCCATAATTCTTGCCCTTCTTTTTGCATAATTTGGCTTGGCAGCCCTGATTTTCTGGGCTGCTCTTTGCTGTTGCCAATCTCTACGCATAGGTCCTCAGAATTTGGGTTGGCGGCCTCTGTTGGATCGCCATTTACAATGACCTTTCCACCCTTGCCTTGAGGTTTCAACAATTTTATGGCATCTGATTAGACAGAATGCCATTTCTGAGGCCTTGCCCTTGAGCCCTGCAATTTGTTTACGTTGTTTACAATATTGCTAGCCGCAATCCCTGCCTTAGGGATTGGGGCTATGTGGTGGGCAGCAACGCCTTGACCGTCACTGACATTTAAGGTAAGTATCAAATTCTTTAAAATTTCTTCACTTTATGTTTTTATGATTTTCAATCTCATTGGTACTTTGGTATTTTCACCTCAAAATTTCTATTATAATCTATGAGGCCTAGATTATTCCCATTATTAGCTTTGATCATATAAAATTAAGATTAGCTGACATGCTTGAAACATTCTACACAATTGAGGAAAAACAACCAAGTGACAGACACTACTGGTATGAACTAGATATAATGGGAGGGAAAAATGAAGTAAGAGCAAGACTAAGCACCCTAGAGTAGACAAAATACCCCTGTTGCTATGTGTTACCACCAGGTGTACAAAGGTTGGATACCATATTTGGGGCCTTTGTCAATGATTAACAGGGGGAATAAGGGTCACTTTAAAAAATATAGAATCATGGCAAAGTCTTCTTGCTTCACCTTATTAATATACCCCTTGGTTTATTTTCAAAAGTATAGGTGAAATCTTCATTGCCCCCACGGTTTCAGCACTGTTTTTTAAAACCATTAAGCACTATTGTGGTTTTTCCCCAGTAAGATGGGGCTATAATGGGTGGGCTGGGGGGTATTTGGGGTTTAATTTGGATCTGACTTTTAGAGATTGACAACTCCGTTTGTGGGGTTTTAAGAGGTCCTTCACCTATTGGCTTTAGAAGGGAAAGGGATGCTTCAAGGCAGTGGTGTAGGTGCTTTCCCCACACTGCATGTTCTAAAAGGAATTGAAAAAGTCCGCTGTCCTGTAGGTTCGTCTAAAGGGAGTACCGGGGGTTTGTCTTTTTCTGGAGGAGTGGATGAACTGCAACCTTATTTTTCGTCTTGTTATGAGTAAGTCCCAAACATCAGGAATTAATTCTTCATGGGGGGGCCCTGCTGTGTGTGTCCCCATAGGGTGTTGGTTCAGTTTCCTTTCCTAAAATTGGTTGCCTTCCCTTTACTGTGCCTGTTTTGACTGTCCATTCTATTTGAACGGTGCGGGGGATTTTGAATTGGGGGGGGTTTTGGGCCCGCTGCTTGGGATGGTTTGGGTATTTAGCAGGCTGGGGTTTGTGGGGTTTGGGAAATTAATGCCTGTGCAAAGATGGCCCTCCCGCTCTAGCCCGTGTTGGTGGGAAGGTCGGGGGCTAGTTTCCCTCTCAGGCCCAATATGAAGTTGCCGTGGTCTTAAAAGTCTTTTACCCCATCCCACCTCTGGAGCGTGCCCCAAAATTTCCACTTTACAGGTGGCCAGGCACGGCCCCACCCACCCTTGGATTAGGACGCGGACTGAATAAAAACTAGGTGAGAAGGAATTTGGGTTGGTGGGAACCCACAACATCAAAAAAGGATAAGTGAATGGAAACTTTTTTTCCCCCTTTAACCGGAATCTCATAAAAAGGGAGGCAAGGTTGGCCCCTTTAAGTAGTGGTTGTTATCGATTATTTTGCTCCCCAAGTTTCCCGCCACATAAAGGGGTAAAATTTTGAGGGGGGGGGGAAGGGGGAAAAAAATTGGTTTTTCTTCATGAATTTGGGGCCAGGTTCGAACAGCTATTGGTTTTGTCCAAAAAGGGCAATTTTATCTTTTGTTGAGCGACATTGCTCCAAGGAATTCCTCCGGGTACGTTACAACAGCCAGGCATCTTTGTTACCAGCTGGCCCCCCGCAATCATCAACAAAGGCTTTTTCTTGACTTTTGGATGTTTTGTGCATTAATGCCCATGAGGCGTGAGTAAGCGACGCAAAGGAGCAAGTCTATGCTGAATTATCGCAGTGAGCTGGGGGGCCCTTTTTCCTTGACCCTCTGCGAGTGGTTGTCTTGGTCGAAATTTGGGGCCCGCAGACAAGATTTGATTTGTTGAAAAAATTGACCAGCCTATGAATTGTGGTGGGAGCATGAAGCGCTCGGAAAATCTTCGGGTATCCAAGCAAACGCGGTCGTGTCCCTTTTTCCTGGTCTAAAAAACCCCGGGGCCCCAGACGCTTGAACTGAATGTTGGCGAAAGAGTGTATATTGCCCAACAGATCGCCCTTTTATGAACCTAAACTGATTGGGTGACAGATTTTGGAGGCTATGTTGCCTAGTATGGTGGCTAAAATTTTTTTAAAAAGTTTTTTATCAGTGTTAGAGTGCAATTGGACACCAATCCCCATTCAGTTGTCCCCTTTTTAAACGGGCTAACGGAGCCCCTGTCCCCTGGTAGGAGGCGGGTCTCATCGCCGATTCTTGAAGCCAAGAGGGGGGGGCATTTTTTTAATTTTTGTTAAATTTTTTCAGGCCCAGGGCAATTCTTGCGTAGTTTACTGCAGACTGTGTCCAAGAGCTCCTCCGGTGTGATTAGAAATAGTAAGTTATAGTCCAACAGTGCTCTGGATTCCAGCATTGTGTATAGATTGTAGCCTTTTTGGGGATTGGTTTGAGCGTCATGGTATAGTTTGGTAGAGTATTGGTGTAATTCTGCCTTGACCTCCTCTGGGTCAGTTGCCAAGGTGCCATCACCTTTTCAAACGTGTGTTCATGCAGGCTGGTTGCCGCACAAATGAAATTGGCGGAAAAAGTGTTCTGAGCAAGTTTTGTTTTCATTTATGAACTTGCCTTTTTTAAAACTTTGATTATAGGCAGGTGTTCAAAGATGATGGTGGATAGGAAGGTGGATATTCCCCCATTTAAGCCCCCATTTGGGGCCTCAAACAGATTATGGGGTGTTGAGAATGAGGTGTTCCAGTTCTGTCAAGGTGCTCCAGATTGTGGTTGTGTCAGCGGTGTACTTACGTGAAGCGAAATGGCAAGTTTTATATATCACTTTGCTTAGCAATTTTCTCAGATTGCGATGGGGTCAAATACAAACGAAGTTGTTAAATTGGGAACTGTGTCTCATTTTCAACCCAATTGGATAGTTCAGGCAATTTTATGTTATCTAGGTGCATCTTCCTACAATTCGATGTCTGTGCGGAGGTGCTGGTTGGCAAAAGCTGAACCAAAATGAATTGGTAGTTGGAAAAGCTTAACTTTTAGTCAAGAAGTTGAGAGGGTTAAACGGTGGGATTTTTGGGCTGAGGATGAAGTTGATGCGACTCATTGAGATGAGTTTTCCTTGCACAAGTTGGTGCGAGTCATATGGGGGAGGAGGATGACCTGGTAAGAATGGCATCATATAGGTTGAAGGACGCCTTAATTACATGGAATTCAATGTTCCCTAGGGTGTATCCCTGGGTGTAGGCCATTGGTCCATAATGGGGTCAGCTGAGAAGTTGAAGTCACCTCTGTATAATAGTATCTGGTGGGAGGGAGAGTGTTGAGTTGGTCGCAGAAATTGCTTCCTCTCAGCTGCAGTGCACAGTGCGTAGATGCATGCTATTGAGTTGTGTCATCCTGGCATGATTTTTTTTGCACCAGGATGAGGCCATGTAGATAGGAGACTAAGTTTATAATTTTAATTTTTTATGATTATGGACAACCATACCATTGGGATGTCCTTTCCCAAATTAGGATGGTGAGACCATGACAGACCAGGATCCCTCTTCCCCTGCAGACAGTGGGCTTATTGGGTGTCCAACATATCTACAGGGGGTTTCCAGAAAGTCAAGCTTTTTGCTTGGGATAACTGAACCCTGGCTCCAGAAATGTTTAACGTCCTATGGACACTGGGGGCCCATGGCGCCTCAGGAGCAGTTGGAAGCCATCCGGCCATCCTTCACACCATCCTGATATTTACTCCAGGTGACTGGAACAGTCCCACCTGTGCGGGTTTTTTAATCCCTACCTTTGCCAATTTTGCGTGGGTCTTACCATGAGTAGCTCTGAGTTGGTCTCTTCTGATTGCGTCTCATGGGACTATTGGTGTGCTATTGATCTCCATGGTTGCATTGTTTGGTAAATTTTGCTTCTTTGTGTGACACCTGTTCACCAAAGGTGTAGCTGAATTGTCCAGCATATTTAATTAATTGATGCAGTGTTTCATTCAAGTTGTCAAGAATTTTTCATCTTGGGTTGTCTGATCTTATTGGCTGGCTTAGTGTTCCTCCATGTATTCCTGGATTTAGCCAGGGGTGATGGAGGAGGCCGCAAGTATCAATGCCATGTCTGCAGCCCGTTTGGCAGGCCTTCTGTGCCATTTTGCGCACTTTGGGTGATATTGGGTCTATGAGAATATATTGCACATTCTCTCCCCAGAGGAAGGCGTGGTTGGTGTTGATGATTTTGGTGAAGTCATTGATGTCTTTGTCCATAGTGTAATCCTATAAGTTGGGGGCCAATAGGCCCTCCTTCATGAGGCATGCGTGTACCTTGTGCTCAAAGGCGCTGCAGTGATTGCAAATTGGCAGTGCGCTTTCCAGTGAGACGTGAAACACCTTTGAGACACCCCCATCTGAGAGTAAAACACCGATGTGGTCAGGATCTTTGTGAGGTCCTTGGCCACCTCAGGGAGAGGGTGATTATGGCTATTGCCTTACCTGTGCACAGATTAGGCATCATTTGAAACCACTGCAGTTTAAATTTATTAATATCTCTGTAGCTGGCAATCCCATCTCAGAGCTCCTTCTCAATTACCTTGCAGGGGAGGTTGGTTGGGAGTGAGTCAAAAGAGAAGAAATTTTTTCACTTTGTTCCATATGAGTTGCACAGTGCGCAGAAATTTGTTTGCCTTTGAGGAGGGCAATTACGATGCAGACTCTTATGGCGACATCTACATGTTCCTTGGTTTTGACTCCCATGTCAATCCAGCTGCAGTGGATATATATAGGTAATTACATACGCGTGTGAGGGAATAGGGTGGTTTGTGCCTCGCTCACTTTCTCCCACAAGGCTGGAGAATTGACCCTAGGTAGAGTCTAAGCCTGTGATCTACTGGTGAGAGAGGTTGAGAATATTTAATCTCAAGGTATGCGTTTTGTTTGGTTGTAAATTTCACAAACCTGGACGTTGTCTGGTTTTGTGGTTTCTTGATGGCACTGATTCCCGGTCCCCCAGGGCGTTTCTTGCCTTTTGATGCACCATTCTGACCATTGCCTGATATGACTTTCGCCCAGTTTAAATTTTTTTAATCAATGTCACCCATCTCTCCTGTGTGATTATCAAATTTACTTTTCAATTTTTTCTTTGTATTTATTGTAATTGTTACAGGAAAAAGCTTCGTTTGACATACTTAAAACATTTGAAGATTAAACTTTGTTTTTTAGTTGGTTTAAAACACCTAATATGTTATAATATTTCCTATTTTCAGTAAGTAGTTTCATAAGAAAGTAGTTAAATTTTAATCTTCATTGGGTTTTATTTTACAATTGTACTTAAAGATTGATGTCCTTACTAGACAAAAAATTGTTAATCAGTATTATGGTTTTGATAATGTCCCAATTTGTAGTAATACTTTAACCTATTTAAACATTTTTTATTTAATTGCATACCTTTTAGTATGACGTATCTCACATCAAGTTGAATTCAGTGAATTAAAGGTGGTAGTGCCATACTTTAATCAACTGTTCTTTACTAAAAGCATAATTACATAATCTGGATAAATTAATAATTGTTGAACCAGGATTAGGCTTACTCTAATCAGTTTGATATCTTAATGTCATGACCATGACCATTAAATGATTGAAATGTGTAGATGAGAATTTAACCCATCAAAGGTAGATTTATAGGATTAGTAGATAATTTAAAGGTACTAATGCTAGTGCTTAATGTCGGGCATTTGCCCTCCCAGCTTCAAGATAAGAATCTTCTGGGTCAAAATCAGCTAAAAAGGGGAGAATGTTGGCCATTTACAAGTCTGCGATAATGATAAGTTTGATTTAGATAATAATAACGACTTTATCAGCCAAAAGACGCTGGGTGATTTTTGGCGTAACCCTGCAAATTGGGTAACGCTATTTCAAATACCTCATGGGCAAATAACATGAGAACAAGCAGTCAGATTACTTCAACCATGCAGCAGACTCTGGGGCATCCATTGGATAGTTCTTCCTCAGCCATGACCAGTTCCATTTAATCACCTAAGCGAGGACCACCCCATTTATAGGCTTGGTGAGGTCCCTTAAGGAACAATAAATTTAACATAATGGGATTGACTGAAATTTATTAATTTTTTACCCCATGGGCGTGTGTATTGCCAAAAAAGTAACGACCCATCCATTGTTCAGCTAAAGTGAAGTAAATTTCCAAGCTTCAATAGGCTTAAAATGTATATTTCCTTAATTGGACCATACCAGGCTGTTCCAAATTTACAATTAAATTCCTTTGACCCTCAATACAGTTTTGAATACTGAACAGTTGGGTATTGAGAGAGTTCATTTTTTCTTACCCCCACGGCACTTCAATAAGCTATAAAATCTTAGCTTTTTAGTTTTCAGTGTCTATTTATTCTGACTATTTTAAGTGGGTTTAACCCCTATTTATTGGATTTTAAACTTTATGCACCAGCGAGCTTAATCTTACCATAAAGTCCAACAAGTAGTGCTCACTAAAGGGGAGTACACCACAATAAATTATCAAAGATGGAGGGTGTTGGGGTGACTAACCCTTGCAACATCCCTTCTGCTGTTAAACCCCAGCTAGTTGCCCTTGAACATCAATTATCAAGCGCTTTATCAAGACTAAAAAAAGCTCAAACAGAACTATTCAAATGCCCCTTAAAACATAAATTCATCCCTGGTGAGGGAAGTATTGATTCTTTCTTATACATTTATGAAGAAGCCATGGAAGGGGCGACTGACCACCAGAAAGGTAAGAAAATCCTTCCTTGTTTATGTCTCTTTGCCCAAAAACTGATGGTCCCTTCTATGGATACTCTACACCTGGGCCGAGGTAAAGAAGCTCTGATGGCGGAATTTGGATCCAAATAGTGATTTACCATGGAAAAACAGGCTTTCATGCGCTTTGGTATGTATGAAGGTGAACGAATCACTTCTTTTTGCTGAGCGATTCTACCTTGCTGCTCAGAGGTAGTAAAGATCTAACATGCTAAATCTGGAATATGTCATCACAGCTATGTTATCAGGGTTAGCTTTCCAAGCTTCTTTAGTTTGGCATATCTTCTCTGTAAAGCAAACTTTAGAAAAATTCTGTGACGTAAAAAAGGCCTTGTTAGATGTTGCTGATTTTTATACCTGTGCAATAACAAACGAAGCTGTGATGAACTTCAGGTTTGGACCATTAAGGAGTGCTCAACTGAAGCCCCAATGGAGGAGGCTATGTTGACCCCTATGATGATTACTACTTTGAGTCCTGCACTTGCGTGCAGTTCTCACCTGATCTTCCTTCAGGTAGCAAACTTGAGCTTAAAACCAGTAAGTCAGAGTGCATCATCGTCAATGGGCAATGCTTCCAGCCCTCACCAGCCAATAAGATCAGCTTATTCCATCTAACAAACCTCTCCAAGTGGTTCAAAAGCCTGCTGCTAAGCCTAAACCCCTTTCTCAGGTGACATTCACTCCCACCACTAATAGGTTTAAGGACCAGGTTGCTAAAGCTAAACCACCTGTTCCCCCAAGGCTCTGCCGCTATTAAACCCAAGGCTGGCTTAGCTAAGGCATCCACCTCCACAATGCTATTTCTTCCAGCCAACTTATATAAAAACCTGTAGCCATGAGGAAGACCAAAACTCTCCCTTTGGTGACAGTCGCTCCCAACAAACATGGGCTCAAGGACAAGGCTGCTCAAGCTAAGCCACCTGAACCTCCAATGATCTTTGCTTGGATGGGCCACAGCTACTAAAGTTATGGCCTCCACCTCCAACAGCTCTTCTTATATCCACCTAATGTGTGTGGAAAACCCTTTAGATGACGAGTCTGAAGGTGGTTATAAGGACGTTGGTTATTATGTTCTAGGAGCCCCTTTTGAAGTAGGTATACCAGGTTGGCCAAACTCTGAAGTAGTAGATAAAGCCCTAATCCCTCAAGAAACCTACCTTAACCAAGTGCTGGGGTACCCTGAGATTATTGATACCAATAGTGATGCTGACCAGGTTATCACTTCACTGATCCGATTAATTCATCATGTTCACACCCTACAGTCCATTAAAGATAACTATCATGAGACAGCTTAAAAGCTTTCCTCTACTCTCCGTCTTTTTGGAAGTATTACCTCTCCCCTTAAATTTGCAGGACCATAACTAAGGTAAAGATTGTTATTCAGAAAGTCTGGGTTAGGGCTAGCTTGGACACTGGATCTCCTGTGAAAGTTCTCACCTCCAAGCTGATCAAGAAGATTAAATTAGCTCCTGATCTCAAGTGTACGCAGGTGTTTGGAACAGCGGGTCCCAACAACACATGTGCTATTAGTGCCTACTCCTCCTTGACTATTCAGATTGAAAAGCTTACTATGTCAGCTCCCGCCGTGGCTTTGGACAATAACGCTTACAACATGCTTATTGGCATGCAGTTTATGATTGAGTATGAGGGTATAATCAACATGAAACAGGGTTACCTCTCTCCAATAGGTTATGAAGTCCTTCTACTCTTCAACAATGAGGAACTTTATAAAAAGAATAAACCTTCTTAATTGAATAACCTTCCTCTTCTTTACCTTTATTCTACGACCTATAGATGAAACACAAAAAAGTTGCCCAAATCAGTGGATGCTTCAAAGGGCATTCCCTTTTATGCTTCAGAGGAAACATTTATCAAGGCTGGTGAACAACGGGTGGTCGCTAACAATATTACTCTACAGATCCCCCAAGCCTGTCTGCTGCACATTACAAGCATTGATGGATAAGCTAGTTAAAACACTGAGTGTTGCCAGGTATACTAGATCCCGCCTATCAACAGCCCATCAATATCCTATTGGGAAACCTTACTAATAAACCCATCATTGTCAAAAAACATCAAGAGATTTACCCACTGACCTGATGGGGGACTCTGCCCAAGTCCAAAACCCAAAACCCAATTCTCTCGAGCTTTAAAAAAG
>JAKSZP010012946.1:0-10082 GCA_022478985.1 Massospora cicadina
TTGTAACTGATACTATGTTTGGCGGATTCACCCTGATGTACCACAATTATCATCCAGTCATATCAGAATCTCAACACCTTATATGATCTGGACCAAATAACATCAATTTTTTGTTGAACTCTGGGTTAATGGTGATAAAAGAGAATGAGGTCACCTAATTGAAAGTTTAGTATGGAGGGTTGGCCAAAATTATATCAAGATGTCTCCATTTCTGTGGTGGTGACAATGCCTTGCATGTCTAGGATTAGAGCTGGACAATTTCATTTGATAAGGCCCTCATTTTAAATTAATTTTTTGGGTATGGAGGTATTTAATAGGGGCTGAACGCTACTTAGCAAATGGTGAGCACGCCCATATAGAGCTTCAAAGGGTGACATCTTGATGATTAATGGTAGCTTACTTAGTAAGCAAGCAAAGTGCTGGGCAGATAATGATTCCAGTGAGTAGGATCAGAGGCGGCCATCATCTGCAGAATAGAAAAAAGGGTTCTGTTAGCATGTACCGCTGCCCTTTTTGTTGATGGGTTATATGGGGCGGTAGAACACTGGTTTGTTCCAAAAAGTGAAGTAAGTTCTTAGAATACCTGTAAGGATCCCGTCCGTCCCCATAAAATTGAATGGCTTAATTCACCCCTTTCTACCTAATAAGGGTGAATGTCCCTGAGCCCTTCCATTAGAGAGATTGTTGGATTTAGGGCATACCCTCAACGAGTGGTGGGTTTTTGTTAAGTCCCCTCAACTTGATATTACAACAAGTCAAAAAAGAAGGTAAAGGATTTTTCCAGGAAATTTGATTTGGCTGGAGCCTATGTAATAAGATTGCAACAATCTGCGACAAAATCTAGGCATTATTGTGCAGATTGAGGCTGAAGTCTCAACAGGAAAATCAGACACAAAACTGATCTGGCAACGATCCCTCTAAAAGGAAAAAAATTTTGTTAAGAAATTTGCGAGATTCACTGCCATGCTGGAGCCCCAATGGAAACAAAAAAATTGCAACAAGAACCGCAAATCAAGGCACTCACAATATGCAAGTCAAGCCATGAAGCAAAAATTCCCAGCTTTTAGAAGATTTGCACGCCTAATTGTCAGAAATGTTCCCAAGTCCTCACCCCTCACTTCCTTTCAACAATAAAAGCCTAGTGCTCTGTTGATGGCAGAGTGCTGGGTTATTTTGTACTATCCTTAATAAACTATTAATTTCGCCAAAATTCTATGAACATTTTATAAGGTTCAACTAGACTAGCGATCCCAAGGAATCACTCCAACTGATGGAGGGTCCACACTCGCTTGTATCAGTAATGATGGTGGCCAAGCATTAATTATTCTGCTATTGTTTCTCTCAGCGTGGAAAACCTCAGGAGTCATACCCTATGAGTTTCACAAAAAATGTTAATTGAACAAAATGACTATTGATAATCTTAAAGTGAACATGACCAAACTTTCAACCTAATCCGTCTGAACTATGAATAAAACAGAAATGAAGATTTGGAAGTTGCATCTTGGGGAGACTCTGCTGAAATTAACCCTGACAAGATTGCCACTCCTCAGTACTAAGTAAACACTCAAAAGTATTTGAAGTATGGCCTAAAATTAACTCAATTAGAGATGATCAAACCAGTACTTAACATAATTCGCCCCAAATATGTAAGAAACAGGAATGATGATTTGGTTGATGCTGCTTAAAGTGAAATAGTGGGGATTGAACTAACGAAACCCTTGTTGCCACAAGTTATCAGGTGCATATTCAGTTGGGTCAGGAATCCCACCCAAAAGGGAAAACATCAATGGATGGCATAATCCTCTCCTGCTGACCGTGGCAGTTTGACCCCATACTCAAAGTGTTGTTATGATTACTTCCAGCAATCAGTTTACTGGTCAGAGCAGGAATGATGTTCATAGACCAGTACTTTCCGCACTTGTCCCCATGATGACACCATACTGGTGGTGTCATTTGCTAACCTCTCTTTGAATCTCCTGGTCTTTATTTTGCATAAAGATTAATGTCGATGCCTTATGGACTATGGATCCTTTTGTGTGTATTGGAGTACCCCTGATGGAAGCCCAGCCCTGCTTTGGCACATCAATTGCCTAGCACTACCAGTGAGGTGAAATTTAACCCATTGTCCACTTTTAAAGTTTGTGGGCATCCATGCTGGGTGAAAATGAATTGAATAAGAAAAAGGGTTGTGGATTTTGCAGTGGCAGCAAGGACAGAAATTGCTTTGATCCATTTGGTCGAATGATCCATGGCTAGGAGGATATATTTATGGCAATGCAATCCAATGGTAAGAGGGCCTACCACATTAATGCAAACAACACTGAAAGGACTAAAGGGTAATGACTGAGTGCTGTTATTGGAGACTGGTTAGATATTAAGACTGGCATGTCATACAAGCTTCCAGGACCTTTTGGATGGTCTCTACAATCTGTTCCCAGTAACAACATATCATTAGACACTTGTGCGTCTTCTATACTGCCTTCATACCACAGTTGCATGCCCTTCTATGATAATGTCAATAAAAAAAGAAGGATGGATGTAGAAGAGTTATTTCTTATTGAACTTCTTATATAGAATCCCTTACTTGATCTGGGTTCAGTTCAATTCTGGAGTTCAGCTTGATCCCAGGATTCTCCAACTCCTAGCGTTCTGGTCAGCTGATTAGATTGTACAACCCAGCATTCCTTGGGGTCAAGGCAGCTAGTATTGATATCCTAGAGAGATCATTGGCATTCTGGTAAATCGTTCCTGTGTGATGGATGATAGTGGCCTCGTAGCTCTGTGGCCTTAGGTCCCATCTGGCTAACCGGCCATTTGGGTCTTTCATTTGCTTCAGCCATCAGAGAGAGTAATGATTAGTGATGATGGTGAAGTGGGGCCATAGAGATAGGGCCAGAAGTGTTTAATTGCTAACAAGACAGCCAGGTATTCCCATTTGGTGATGATGTAGTTCTATTCACCCTTGCTCAATTCTTGTTGAAATTAGCTACTGGGTGATTGACCTGATTTTCATTGTGCTGGGCCAGGGTGGCCCCAACGACAACATCACTCACATCTATGATTAGCAAGAAAGGTTGATTGAAATGCGGATGAACTAAAATGGGTTTTGTGCAAAGGGCGGTCCCCAACGCATCAAAAGCCTGTTTTTATTCAGGCTGCCACTTACTAGGCACAATCTTTTGCATGATTTATAATATGGGCTCAGCTAGGTTGGAAAGCTGAGGGATGAACGAAGGATAATAGCCCATCCAATGAATACTTGAATATCCTTCAGGCTCTGAGGGCAAAACATCTTCTTAATGCATCAACTTTGTCCATAATGGACTCGTTGTCATTTTTTGAGACGTTATGTCTGAGGAACTCCATTTCTGATTGGAATAAGAAGCCCTTAAAAGGTTTGAGTTTTATTAAAGCCTTCCCAAGACGATTAAAGACTTACTGGAAGTGTTCTGCATGACCATTAAAGATTCCTGAAAAGATATGATGTTGTTGATGTATACAAGGACACTAGAGAACTCCAAGTCCCCAAGGATCTCATCCATGGCGCGTTGATAGGTGGCCGGCGCGTTACAAAGGCCCTGGGGCATCCTTGTAGGTTTAAATAGCCCTCCATTAGCTATTAGCACACACTTGGCTCAGTCTTTGTAGAAAGCTCCACTTGCTAATACATGCTAGCAAGATCCATCGCAGAAAAGTATCACAACATAGTGAGAAAGTGGAGAGTGTCATCAATTCGGGGAAAGGGATAACTTTATTTCTTAGTGATGGAGTTGAGCCAGCGGTAGCCCATCACCACATTATGGCTGCCATCCTTCTTTTATACTAACAGGAGGGGGGAGGTCCAAGGACTGCGCAAAGGCACCAATAGCCTGGCTATGGTCAGTTGTCTGAGCTCTACACCCACCTGGGCTTCTTCAACAGTACTTTTATTGGTAAGGTTAAGATCAAAATGGTGGAGCGTCCCCAGTTGCCACATGATGTAGTACCCCACTCATTTTTCCGAAATTGTAGGTAGAGGCTTAAAGAGGTCTGAGTACTCCTCTAACAATTCTCTAACTTGGCTCTGTTGTTCCCCAGTGAGCTCCTTTATGATACAAGTGTCAACTAGAGCCACTGATGGGGCGTCTCCAAACCAAAATCACTTGGATTCCAAAGCTATGGACATCATTGATAGTCTCTACAGGTAGAAGGCAAACATAAGCGATGGGACTATTAGGGCCCACTACCCTAGGTTTGTCAGTAAGGTTAGCCAACAGCACTGATATGGATCTGGAATAGGCGGGATAAAAAACTCCTTGACAGGTTAGGACCTCTTTAACAGATGGGTCATCTAGACCCTGGATTTCCAGCAAGTATCTGGAGAGGATGTTAACATGACCACGGGTTTCACCAATAACCTGGGACTATGGAGGTATAGTGGTCAATTTAAATAGAATAGTGGCATGTCTTCATGGCCATCAACTGCAGTCGAGGGCAACCATACTCAAAAGCCCTCACATACTTAAGTCATTTGATTCGTCTCTCACTCTCAAATAGGCAATCCTGAGCCTTGACCTTTATTTTGGAGTTGCACAAGGTTAAAAAAACCAAGAAACCTGATGTCCCAGCAGGGATATAAACCCTTCATCATAATGAAATACCGCGGAGTAGACCCAGATAAACGAGTTCTGAGAACAAGCTAAAGGCTTGGGTATCCAGTGCAATGGTGAGGAACTTTATGGAAATCTTTCCAAGAAAGATGGGTAGGGAATAAGAGGCCCCTATGGACCATGTATACTGCAGCCCTGCTGTTCCGTATTCTGAGTAATGTGGCAAGTCTGAAGCAATCTTAATGCATTTCATCAGTTTGGACAAAATGACATTCACAGAGGAACCACTGTTAATGATGGCGTGGACCAGAATTTTATGAGCTCAAAAAGCGATGTGGGTAACCAGAATTCTGAACTGCGGAGGTAGCATGATAAACATAGGTGATTCACCAGAAGAAGTTTAAGCAGTATCAAGATCTTTATTATCAATGGGACTAAAACTTCTTCTTTGGGTACAAGATTCCAGGCTCATTGGAGGTCATTGATTGTTCTTGAGGCGATATAGGAGTTTCAGCAAGGAGTGCCTCGTCTTTTATGCTAACAGCCCTTTTACCACCTCATCGGCAAGTTGTTTCCAGCATTCTTTATGCTGTAACAGAAGCCATTGCAGTAAGTGCATTGGGGTCAAAAATCTTCTGGTTTATGACAACATGGACCCGATGATGATTAGAGGAAATTGAGGTGGCGGCCTTAGGGTGTAAGGTCAATGCAGGTATCTCTTTAAGCGCCTCTTTAATTTCCTGAATGCAAGTAAAAAAATTCTTCTGGCTGATCATTTACATCTGAACCTCAGGATAGGATTCTAATGTGGAGATGACAGCAGTTATTGTGTCATCCAAGGTAATGTAGTTTGTGGTTACTAAGGGCTGCGCTTGAGCTTAGAAATGGCTGGCGAGCTCCACAGGGCTCTCTCCTTTATTCAGGCAAATACTTATGAATTCTTGTTTTTGATTGGCCAGGGTTTGATTGATGTTGGATTTTTTGAAGGTTTTGCTGGTCAGTTTCTCCTTCCACCGCAGATTTGTATACAAAGAGTAAGGATGCAATACTGCCCTCGCCCAGGATAAACTTGTTCCTGAAAAAAGATTTGTGAATAATTGGAGCAGCTCTATAAAGGCCTTGAGAGGGATGCAGCTTGAGCTCTTTAAGTTGGGACAAGGCACTAGCTAGCTGAGGTTCTAATGCAGCAGTCCTAGACTCAGCTGAAGCGGGGAGGTTGGGAGAAATAGTTTTCCCACCAAGATCCATTTATAAGAAGTTTTATTGTGGTGTACATGCTCCCCTGTAGTGATCACCACTGTTGGGACTTTGGGGGAGCAACTCCAACCCAGCCCCTATTAATCAGGGCCCTGAAACCCCCAGCGAGTTAATATTCCATTATAACCTTAAGTAAAGCTAAAAGAGGAAAGGAGATAGGTTAGAAACGGTAATTTTATTGTGATAATTCTAGGGTTATTTATAGGACCTCAAGACTAGAATTGGATTGGGAAAGGTGGGATTCAGGATAGGGAAATTTCAGAGTTGCTTGATGATCGAGATACATATAAGTAAATATCACAATGGTATTGGGAGCATCCTTGGTATAATTCGCCAGTGCTCCCAAAAGGGTTAACTGATTGGATTTGATGTCAGATGGTAATTCCCTGCAAACCCAATTGGATCATTTGACATCCTCAGCATTTAATCGCTGGTGTCAAGTATAATTTAAATTTAATTATTGGGGCTGATCCCCAATACCTTATATTGGGCTCACCCAACGTAATGGGGAGCCCAATATGGCATCAGCCCATAGACGGGTTGTGACCCCTAGTTGGGGCTTCCCTAATAAATGTAGAATCCCAACAGTTGCTGCCAAGTTCTTGGATAAGGCGATACAGACCTGTTTCTATGTGTGGCATTCTTAAGATTGGGAATCATAATCTCCTGCGCAGTGCTATTCAAGAAAGAGTGTATATGCTTCACTCACTGTTGATTGGTATCCTCTTCCATAGAACTCTAATTCACATATAGGAAAGAGGCAATACTTTCCTGGTCGGGGGTGAACTTCTCTTTCAAACTAGGCTTAAAATAGCTACAAGAGGAGTGGTAAGGGTATTGATACCAGGAATTGGTGCATGCTCAGAAATTCCAGTTTCTGCATAGTCGCAGGGAGCCTGCTGATCCAACCTTCATCTTAAGCCCTCTAGGTCCTCTTGGGTATTCTTCCAGTTTTGGTTTAGAGAGCAAATGGAGGCCTTGTGCAACCTGCTCTTTGTGTGCTTAAATGTTGGCTTGTTGTTAAAAATCTGGCTCTCTAAGGTGTTAAAGTGGGTGTTAACCCATCAGCAGGTTTACTCAAGCTGGGAAATGCAACCATCAGTGAGATTGGTGAAGGCAATAAGACTATCTATTTCTTCTAATAAAAGGCCAATAATCGAGACCCTAGAGTCAAGAGAGATTCCGTCTACTAAAGCCTGCACCATTGGGCCACATTACGGATTTGATCCCATAAGGCGGCAAGGGCTGCCAAAACATCATTTTCCCCAGGAGTCATTAGGGTCGCCAGAAGTAAGCACTGTGGGATTAGACGGCACTTGAGGCCCATGGGGACCTTCTGGCCCTTTGAGCCCCCTGGGCCCTGCAGGCCCTTCATTCCTGGAGGCAAAGTCATATTGGCTAACTCCTGGTGGTGCTGCTGAAGAGTCCGCACCAGGTCCTTGACTTGGTTGAGGCGCTAGTTCCAGGAAGCCTCAAGGAGCTGTACATTATGAAGAAGCTGGTCCTCAAGGTAGCCCAAAATTCTGCTATTCAACACCACAGGTTGGTTTCAGGCTTCGTTGATTAATCATCAAATATTGACAATGGCTCCTTGATTATTGTTGACGAAGGAAAAGGCCACAATATAGAAATTGAAAATGTGTAAGTTTAAGGTTTGTGTAAGCCCTAGTTGTTGGGAAATTTTGTGATTGTGCAACTCGATTAATTGTAGGAGGTGATGGATGGTAGAAAGGTGATGAATTATGGATATAGCGCTCAGTCCCCAAATTCAATTCTCCCACTGGTAGTTGGGCCAAGGTATATAGATCCCACATATTAGAGGACACCAAAGAAGCATGGGAGCAATTGGAGCGGCTTCCCACAAAATAAATGCCATCTAATAACTGTTACATAGTCTTATTAAAGTTTTCATATTAAAGTTGGTAATGATCACCATCGATGGAAGGTAAAATAAACTGGAATGTGGCCCAAACTTAAAGCTTTCAATCTGAATGGGTGGTACTTCATATCAAGAGGTACTAATCCAATGAGTGATGCTTCTTTACCACCAGCAGGTTATTTTCTTGACTGCTAATATTCTATATCTTTTGTGATAGACGTCTTCCCTTGGTTAGCTTGGAGACCCCTGTTGAGAGCGCTAATTTTCTTGGTGTTACAGTTTTCTTGACTGGTGTCAAATTTTGAAGACAGGCTCAATATTGTAAACTAGTGGAGAGGATCAAAAAACTAAATTTGAGGCAAAAATATACTACCCTATTGAGTTAAAATGCATTATTATCTATAGGTTTGGGGATGTAGTGCTGTGGGGACCTTCATGGCCCATTATGATCAGGATCTTTCACTGCCTTCTGGATCAACTGTCTTGTTGGCACCCCATTGTTCTGCATCATCCTCATGACCATAGCATAACCACACTTCTCAAGAGTTAGGAAGCAGGGATGGGATTCTTGAAGGTGTCTTTATCAATTCTTAGGTGCGTGATGCTTCCTGATCATATCTCATATTATTGCCTTCAGGGTAAGGTTCCATTTGCACTGGTTCAAGAGTCGACCAACTGAGGCTCAATTTTTGGGTAGGATTTTAACTCGAATGTCATCTCAAACACTGACAACACATCAAGAAGTACTGCGACAATTGTGCCTAATCCAGCCTTTTCCTTTATCCATCTATGACTTTTACCATTTTTCTTTCTCCTTTACGAAGGAAAACCAAAATGTAGTTCTTTAAAATTCAGCACTTAATCAACAAAGTCCGATGCCAGATGTCCTTACTGGATGAAGGAGCTATTGCATACCTATAGAATCAATTTGTGACTCAATTGAACGCCGCTGTATCTGAAACTTATCCTCAGGTCAGACAGACTGTCGAATAGTCCATGGAGTGTATTTCTGACCTTGAATAACAATGGGCACGATATTTTAAGCAGGTTAAAGAAGCTTTACAACAAGCACGCCCAGGGACACAAGTCCTGATGGTCTCAAAATGTCCTTAGCTACCAAGGACCCCCTGGGCTAATAGTGCCTACTGGGATTCTTGGACTTTAAAGAGGTTTTTGGGCTTCCTGGGCCCCCAGTATTAACGAGGCTGCTGGTCTCACCTTGAGATATTGGCCCCTGGGCCACCTGGATTGACAAGACCTCCTGGCCTTCAAGGGGAAGTTGAACCTCCCAGGTCCCATTCCCTCCAGGTCTTCCCAGAACTTCTGTGATTGAACAGAAGATGATGCTTCCCAATACCAATTGAACGTTATCCAGGATCAAGTTGCTTGACAAGAAACTCATTTTTCAGCTGTAGCTCACGGCTGTGACACGCATCTTAAAGGCCAACCTCTTGACCTTAAATATACCCTTGAATTCTTAGTAGAAAGGCTCATGAATGTCAGTAATTTTTCCTGACTCTATGTTGTTTGATTAAACTTCATCAATAACCATCTTATACAACATACCAGTCAAATCAAGACTATTAAGGTGGAACAATTCTCCACTAAGGCAGTTAACAAATCTAAGAAGTTATAGTTCAAGAGTTTAAAGAGCAATTATCACAGAAAAGCACCTCCATCATAATAATGATTCAGTACGCGGAGCTTCAGAATGATTTGAATGATCTGAGGTTTGACTTGACCAGATGTGCCCTATAGAATACAAAAACTTTTATCCTCAATTTGCTACTACCTGGATTAATCAGAATTAACGTTATATCTACTGTTTCTACTAACTTTAAACTCATTTCTAGGAAAGATATGTCCCTGATGAAGGTAGCATCTCCTCCTTAATTTGATTTATGAAAATGCCATAGAAGATACTACCAATAAACAGAAAGTTTAACACTTTCCTACATGTCTGAACTGTATTACCTTTTAAATTATGGTCCTTTACTTAAAGAACAGTCAAACCTGGAACCACGTTGATACTTCCTTGATAAAAAGTTCAGGAGAGATCAGACCCCTTCCTCTCAGAAACAAGCCTTCATGAGTCTTTGCATCAAACATAGAGAAAAGACCACTGAGTTCGCCAGTCAGTTCTATTATGAGGCTCATACCTTAGTATCTTGCAAT
The DNA here is from genome assembly GCA_022478985.1 of Massospora cicadina. Classification (NCBI taxonomy): domain Eukaryota; kingdom Fungi; phylum Entomophthoromycota; class Entomophthoromycetes; order Entomophthorales; family Entomophthoraceae; genus Massospora; species Massospora cicadina. The sequence continues at coordinate 9,901 of JAKSZP010012946.1, forward strand.
CACATCTCAAGATGATGCTAATATGGCTGCCATATCAGAATTTGCATCTTGCCTAGACTTATAATTACATATTAGCTCCTTCAAGATAAAATTCATGAGTATCCTGGAAATCAAATAGGTCTTTGTCAAGATCCCATTCAGTCTACTCCAGAAGGGCTACAAGCTCAGCTACTTTTCAGAAA
>JAKSZP010012947.1:0-10049 GCA_022478985.1 Massospora cicadina
GTTTACCTCCATGTTTTGGGAAGAGAAGTGTAAAACTCTTCAGATTCGTCCTTGCCGTTCAACTGCATATCATCCCCAATCAGATGGGCATACTGAACGAGTGAACCAGTGCTTGGAACAGTTTCTGCGGTGTTACGCCGCTGCAGATCATTCAGATTGAGCTTCTCACCTTCCCATAGCCAGTTCAGCTACAACAATACCTTTCGCTCTTCGATTAGCTGTTCCCCACTTTTCGCCAGCCATGGCTTTAACCCCGCCTTTAACATGGAGCCCAGCTGTGGGTCAAAGGTTGAAGCGGTGGTGGACTTTGCCAAGACCATCAAGAAGGTCCACCAGGGGGTTTCCACAAGCTTGGAGGCGGCAATGCAAGTGTATAAGGAGAATGCTGATGGGAAGCGCCGAGTAGGTCCTGCATACAAGGAAGGGGATCTCGTGATGATTTATGCACGTAACATCCCTATCAAGCAGCCTTTCAAGAAGCTGGGCCCTAAGAGGATTAAACCTTACCGCGTTATTAGCAAGGTGGGCCATACCTCATACCAGCTGGATCTTCCCCCATCATTTTGGATCTTTTCAGTGTTCCACAAGAGCAAACTCACGTTGTTTGAGGGCCCCCCACCAGAGAATCCTGAGGCCTATCTCGTGGATGGGGCGCCTGAGTGGGAGGCGGAAGAGATAGTTGCCTCCCGCCATGTTAAATGAAGGCTCGAATACCTGGTATCCTGGAAGGGCTTTGATGCTGCAAAAACAGTTGGGTTCCAGCACGCGACTGTGTGCATGCCCAAGATCTGATTGATGCCTTCCACCAGCAGTTTCCCCAAGCTGCCGGATCCCAACCTTAACTGACTGTTGCTGCCATGAAGTTGTCCCCCACCCATAAGAATTTTTCCCTGGCGCAAGCCCCTAGAGGGGGGTTGATCCCCATTGGGAGGAGAGGGTAATGTCATTTGAACATGACATAATAGTGGGGATCAACCCAAAGACAAGGCTGGGCGCCTGGAGGCCCAGAAGGTGAAGTTGCAGGCCCTTCCTGACCTGAAGAACACCATGGACCAACGCTGGGTCCGGGCAAAATATGCCCAGGTTGGGACCAGTGGTGCGCCAAACGCCCAGCCCCCTGACAGCAGCTCAAGCGTTAAAATGAACTATCTACCAAATTGAGGTGGATAGTTCAGTTCACTTAGTTTCAGAACAGGGGTTCAAAACCTGTTCCTGCTATGAAATAAGCGCTTGGGTCAAATCCAACTCCAGTCAATAACTCGAGTGAAGTCAGTTTTGCCCTATTTTACTAACTTGGATGGAAGTATCGCCCTATTGGCGAGTCGCTGCTTAGGCCCACTGCGGCATAGCCCCAATTTCCCCATCCAAGCTTAAAACATTTTCCCCAAACCAACATAACCTTGTTGGTCGACTTCCTGAATAAAACTATCCCCCATTTTAAGTCAATTTTTTTTTATGATATTCTGAATGCACCTGTGCGAAAACCTCTTTGAGGAGGTCTCACATTCCATTACACTTGCCATTTCAAGTAACATTATGCTCTCCCCTCATGCACCGTTTGTCCGCCCAGGATCCCTCCAACCTGGGCCACCTAACCCCATCCAATATGTGCACCGCGTCACCCTTCTATGGGGTTTTATTATAAAATTGTAATATTATGCCTCAGCGGTTATAGCTCCAGCACCCTCTGCTGGGCTCTAATCCCTATGGCATTAACAGCTAGTTCCCTGAAATTGGGCCTGTGCATTGAGCACCGCCACACTGGGAACTGGAGAGTTATAGATACTCTCCTTACAGACATGGGATACCACCCCCTATCAGGTCATGACCTATCCATTGCTCAAAGGCAGCAGAATAAGTTGTATCTGCATAAATAGATAGATTGGTGGAACAAGGAATGTTGGAGCTTTCAAAAAGTCCCTGGGCATCCCCAGTGCTAATTTTCAAAAAGAAAGATGGCCAAATCAAGTAGTAATTGATTACCAGAAGCTTGACTGCATTACAAAAAAAGATTATTTCTGCTTCTGCAAATTAATGATGCTTTAGATTGGTTAGGCGGGGCCAAATATTTCTCTGCTATGGACTTGATATTGGAGTACTGGCAGATCGAGTTGCCAGCGGCAGAAAAAGAAAAGTGTGCTATAATTACCTCAAATGGATTGTTCCATCCGACATGCATGCCACAAGTTTTCTGCAATGCCCCCACTACGTTCCAACGGGATATGGACACCATTTTGGGTGACCTAAAGCTGTCTTGCGTTCTTGTCTACCTTGACAATATCAACGTGTTTTCGCGGACATAAATGGAGCATCATGGACACTTGGAGCAAGTGTTCCACCACCTTTCTGACGCTAATATCCATATTAAGCCCTGAAAGTGAACTTTTTCTCGGAACAATTAAAATACCAAAGCTTTGTGGTAGACTCCAAAGGGCTTAGTCCTCAGCTGGCCAAGGTGGAAGCCATCTGCAAGATGACTCAGCCAAGCAATAAGCAGTATATCCAGGTGTTCTTGGGGATGGTCAGTTACTACTGGCAGTTCATTCCCAACTTCAGCTGTATCAGGGCTCCACTTCTTGAGCTACTTAAGAAAAACGTTGCCTTCAACTGGATGAATAAAATGTCAAACTGCTTTTGATGTTTTATAACCCGCGCTGGCCAGAGCGCCTATTTTGCAATACTCTAATTTTGAAAAAGAGTTTATTGTGCAAACAGATGCTTTGATTTCCGCTGTGGGGGCTATGCTATCCCAAAAAGACGATGATGGTGTGGAGCACCCCGTTGAACATTGTAGCTGCAGTTTGACCAGCCCTGAATGAAACTACACCGTGACTGAGTGGGAGTGCTTAGCGGTAATCTATGCATATAAACAATTCCAGGTCTACCTCCACAGGGTGAAATTCAAAGTGGTAACGGATCATGCCTCCTTGCGCTGGTTACAAAATCTGCGGGAACCTGAAGGGCGGCTCGTGCGATGGGCTTTGAAGCCCATAGCATATGATTTTGAGATCGTGCATCAGCCCAGGGCAAGGCATCAGAATGCAGACTGTCTCTCCAAATTACCCACGGTCGCCATTACAGCGGATGTAGCAGACATAATGTATGAAAAGATGATTGTGGGCGAATATCATGATGAGCCGCTGCCTGTGATCAAAGGGTTAGATGGGCTTAGGAAGGATACCTTCTTGTGCAATAGAGAATTATATAAGTGAATAGGGGAATCGACGCTGAGTTTTCAAAAACCCTCTGCCAGGCCTGTGATAATTATAGTTGCTCATAAAGTGGTAGGTCACGGAGGGTTGAGAAAGATGATGGAGTTCTTGTGACCACGCTACTATTGGAATAGTATGCACTACAATGTGCTTGAGATGGTTGGTTGTTGACATCAGTGCCAAGTGTAGAAACCATTCCACCAGAAGACCACCTACCAGCTAATCAAGCCTCAGTTTGCATGGCATACTGTTTTATTAGACATGGTGGGCCCTCTGCTGACTGGCGTGAACCACTCCAAATATATAATAGTAGCCATTGACAATTTAACAAGATGGGTGGAAGCAAGGGCTATCAAGAATTTGGGGGCTGTCACTACCTCCAAGTTCATCCTGGAGTGTGTCATACAGCGCCATGGTTGTCTGCAATTTATTCTAATGGACAACGGGACAAATTTTACATCACATATATTGGCCAAGTTGAACGAGCTCATGGCAATACGCGGGGTCTTAATACCCCCTACTACCCTGAATCTAATGGTATGGTGGAACGGTTCAATGGGACCTTGGTAAATATTCTACGCAAGCTTGTAAATGAGCAGCTGTCAGACTGGAGCACCCTTTTATCCACCGTTGTCTTCACATACAATATCAGCTACCACTCAATAACCAGTAAGAGTCTATTCCAACTGCTCTATGGATGAAATCCAGCGCTGCCTGCATTGTTTTAACCATGTGTGGAGGATACCGGTGGAGTTGAGCCCCACCGCTATTTGTCTACCTTAACAGACACGCTGATTAAACTATATACTGAGGCATATTCCACTAGTCTTTCCAAGAAGATTCAGGATCATGCAGCTGACCAAGGTAAACGCAGCAGTCTTCCACAGATTGGGGTAGGATAATTGGTCCTGTTTCATGACCAACATGGGTTTGGAAGGAGGAGAAAGCTCGCCAGTATGTGAAGCGGACCATTTGAGATCATTGAGAAGGCCGGGGCTGACGCCTACACCATTAAGGAACCCGCAGGGGGTCAAATCATTAATTGAGTACATGCGAAGTTCTTAGGACCATACAAGCAATAGGAGCCTTATTGTCCAGTCAAGGAGGGGGTAATGTCGCGATTCTGATATTACTGGATGATAATCTTGGGACAGTTAGGGAGGTTTGGGAAGAATCTTCCAAAATGATATCAGTTATGATTCTTCAAGTGCCTTGAGATGAGGCAATATTGGGATATAAAAGGTTTATTATTAAATTGCCTCTAAATAAGGCTATAGGGTGTTGTCAACATTTGACAAATAAGAATTAAATCGCCTACAATTTAGGTAATAGAGGACTTAAGAATAACAAGCCAAAATGAGGAGAATTAGTGGAACTGAATAGTCTAAGCTATGAGAGTGGTATCATCTGAAGTCGCTGTATATAAGTGAGATGGACAATTAAGAAGGGGGAGGCTTTTAATAGGATAGAGGGAAAAAACAGCGAGGATTAGCTGTGTTTATATTCTTTAAAATACTGTAGTGTGAGCAAGTACCCCATAATTATTAAATTAAGTTTATTCTGTTGTTACTGAGGGCCATGATCGTCATATTGTTGGTCCTATTGCTCAGTGGGCTAAACCCTGTGCAAACCCCTTACGGCGTATCTCAAGGATTCCGCAAAATTCTAACAGCCATAAACTTCTTGATCTGGGTGTGGATCAAGTTAGGCAGATAAGGGAAGAAGTCCCTATAGTTGACATCAACAGTATTTCGTGGAGAAGTACAGGTCTAGCGTTGGACCATAATGGGGTTATCTATTCAACTGCGGATAATAGTCATCATACTATTATCAATTAACTATCAACTACTATCATACACCAAATTGTGCACATATAAAGCCTGTGCATTTAAAACTTGGGGAACTATTGGTCTTTAACATCGTTGAAAAGTTCCTAAAAAATTAACAGTCCTCCCCTATAAATACCTCTGAATTTCCATAATAAATTGTAGTTAACATTTTTACACCTCTTATCTTGACTCACAATTATTTCAACTTGTGTAGCCAAAAGTATATTCAATTATTGGGATAACTTACTCTAGTATCTTTCTAGAGCCACAAAACTATCAAGTTCATAGCCTTTGAAGCATCTGCTCAACTAAATTTCTGGACAAAATTCTGATATAGGGTCTTTTCCCTAAAATCACTTGATACCATACTTTCTTAGGAATTCAGTTCTAATGAGGGTGTCATAAATTTGATCTACAATACTATGGCAGGAGCTGATACCACCAGCCATCCAAACTGAAGTTGAATTGCACTGTATTCTCCACAAAGTATTGTGGTATCTGGTCCAGTGGTTTCATATTCTTCCTAGGACTCTTAATCCAGCAAAATTTTAATCACTTCACCAACTTGGCCAAAAAACTATTAATGGATGCACCACTGTTGATTATTGACCATATTCTTAATGAATTGACTATAATGTCCACACATGTACATTCAGAGTATTATAATAAAGTGTTTACTAAGTAAAATTGTGGCATTATTTTCCAAATATAAAGTATGAATTAGTTGCAAAGACGAATTAAAAAAAGGATTGCATGATTGCACTAGTTAAGAGAGAAACATTTGCATCACCAAGTTTCAATATTGAGTAAATATTCCATGTTTTATGTAGCTTTCATCATTTCCACTAACTGACAAGCGTATGGCTGAGAAATTTTTTTACAATTTCAGGGTCTATCCCCTTCATCTTTACTTGAGTAACTGCGTTTACATATAAAGTAACCACCTGTTATAGAAATCAAGTGTGTCTTCATCTACAAATAGCTATGAAATATCAGGCCACCTTTAAAATAGGTTTAGGGGAACATGTTTGCTTGCAATGCTAGATTGTTACATATCTAAATTTCTGGCCCTTTTAAAAAATCTTAAAACGTTTCCTTTTCTTTAGTCATTGACAGTGTAACTTTCTCTTTAGGCTTCTTATACCAACATTGAGCGACTACGTGCCCAAGTTTTCCATATTGGTGGTAGTGGGTTTGACTTTTATCAGCTCGTTTTGGTCCTTTAGTCTTATTTCACATCACATCTCATATTGTTGTTCTTTATTTGGCTCAACAATTTTTACTGTATCTGAGTTCTGGTGGGAATGGCTTTGAAGTTTGATTAGGTGCTTCAAATATTGCTCCTAGCATCTTGAGATACTCCATCATCTGTTATGTAAAGTTTAATTTGCAAGCACCAAACCATGGCATGATTTAAATCTCTAAAGGGCTAAAGCACCACTTGCATTACTATCCATGCATTGAAATCCAATGATACTTGTACTAGAAAGGATTTGTGATTCGTGGTAAGATTGGTCGCCCAAAGAGGCTACTATCTTATTTCTCTTGAATTGAATTCCCAAAACTCCTGTTTACAGTTGGCCATCTACATAATACCACCAAATTCAGCCTTTTTTTGCTTCCACAGAATCTCTGTACATCCAATCATCCCCATTGGGTTGGGGCAACACCAAATTTTGATAGCTGGTGTCTAAGTAGTTCATCATAGTTACTGATTTTGTCAGTTACCATATCTTAACATTGTCATTTATAATAGGCAGAAAAATTCTGGTGCGTTAAACTGGTGAAACATAGGTAATTTTGGTGTACTCTCCATCTCTCCATTGCTACTGTGTAAAAGGATTTCTGCTTGACAACCAAACTGATGATAAATGTGTTTTCAGGAGTTATCTATAAAATTGAAGGAAAATATCCAATTATTTTTCAGAATTTGTACTTCCACGACTGGACTTTTATGTGTATTGTTATTGGCTTCATTCGCCTCCATCTGGGGGCAATCATACTTGCAATTTTTGAGCTATTCTAAGTAATTAGGATATGCAATTTAGTTTTCTTTCCACTTAATCTCACTTTGAGAGAATTCTATTAAGAAAAAGCGTTTAATTTTCCACTGCCATCTGACCATGACCATTTACCAAACAATGTCTATGGATCCACCGCCTGCTGCTACAATATGCGTAGCAGTGCTCCACTGCATAGAGTTTTCTGCCCTGCGGGCAAATTTATTCACATGGGGTCAAATAGCCCACCATTGTCTTCAGGCCATTTTGTCCCCCCACAGGACTTAGCGCTCCACCTGGTGCGCATCCACCCTTCTTGCCCCATTCTCTGGACCTACCTCATTCCAACATCTGATACTGCCTAAGAGTCAACTACGGGCGTTTGTTCCTATATGCCAATAAGGCGATTATTGAGGTACCATGGCTGCATTTGCGCTGGCTGGCTTTATCAATTTCAGCCCATTTAAGGGCTATTTTGATGTTGGCTTCCAAACAGAGGAGGATGCTGCAGCGGTAGCTTCTACAACCATAATTTACAAAACACTCCTATACCTAGCACCTGAACTCACCTTTCTTCAGACACCACTTTAGTGGTGTCCTTTGCATCCCTCCCATCTCACCTACCACCCCAATAATTTAACAATTAGTTAATGGCGGGGTTTATGGCATATGGGACACAGCCCAATCTTTCCTTCGCTGTTCCTTCCGGAGCAGAGCGTCTTGCTGCACCTCGCGCCACTGCCACCATAATCCCACACCACCCAGCCATAGCCCAACAAATCTTACCCTTTCTCATATCACCACGGCGCCTGAGCATATCTTTTGGGCTAGGGTAATATGGTTGACAAATTTGTCCTCTCTGTTTTTTGCCTTGACCATCTTAAAAATCCTGCCACAAGCCACTTCCTCCGGTGTGGCCTCTGCGCCAAATTTGGCAGATACCAAATGGGGCGTTTTATTGCCCCCTCCCACTCAACGTTCTCATTTGGTGGGACAGGGTGGGAAATTAGCCTCCACTAAACCCACCCACACTATCCCACCAATTTCACCCCATACCAATAAGAACCAGGCCTGGACCACCATTTGAACCCAAGCTGCACATTCAACTTCTGACCACCCAAAATCTACATCCACTATTCCTGTGAACATAAATCCATGGAATTATTGGACGAGATTGATGAATCAGGTAACGTTGTCCCCAATGAGGATACTGGTGAACCTCTCATCCAGCTCAATTGTGTTTGGACCAAATTTTACAATTCTGATTTTTACAAATCCCCTCCCATAAGCGATTCACTCCTAAACCCAATGCCATCCCCTACCAAAGTGACCACCAGCTCGCTGTAGCAGCTTTGGCATCACCCCATTGCCCAATACTATGCAAAGCAGTGGCCCAATCTGTTTCTCAATTCCATCAAGGGTTGATCATAGTTGAGTTCCCCCCTGATTTCCCCAAACCTGCACAGGAGAAAACAAAAATTGGCCTTTGAAGCTACTAATGTGGTCATGCATGTGGCCTGGCTAGGAGATTTCAACCCATCTGCAAAAAACACCTGACAAAGTATCAACAAATTTCTCATCTTCTTGAAGCCCACATTCAAGCTGAACACCAAGTAGCGGAATTTGTTGAAGCCGTCTACCAAGCTGATCTTGAGGAAGGTAACCAATTTTTCGTTCACCTACACCCCCACCACGCTGATGCCCCTACACCTTAGCTCTCCACTTTTGTACGTTTCTACAACTTCAATGATGATGCCAAGCTGAATTTGTCTGTAAAAGCGCTGCCTGACCTCCCCTCAACCTCTGCCATGGTGGGTTAGCATTATTCCGCTCCCCGCCTGGTTGGAGCTTTATACTGATTGGTTTCTGGTTTTGATCCTTTCTATTCTTTTGTTTGGTTCTTTTGCTCATTGAGTATTAGTAATGTTTGCCCCCTGGTCGACATACCTCAATAAAATTAAGTAAATTAGGATCTGCAATTGATCTCCCTGAATCTGACAGAAGTGCTCTCTATCCACTTCTCTCTTAGTTTTATGGAATAGCAACCGTCTGAAAGTTGATATGACTAGACGATATGCTACCCATACTAGCAGGTCGGAGGGGGAATCAAGACAAGTCTCAAGATTTATGGAGAAGGGTATATGAATTACAAACAATCAAAATGACAACCACTTGGCGAATTGAGGGGAATTATGCTGAGATTCAATATGAATGAGAGCTTCTAGGAAAGGGAAGATGAATAGAAGACTACCAAGCCGAGGATGCATCTGGCTTGGGAGATGAGATGTAAAGAGTCACATGGAGGATTGGAAAAAAGGTCTTTTCTTGAGTGGTTGAGTGATTGCAGATAAGTCTACGATTTTATTAAATAAAGGTCGAAATAAGGGGCAATAGCTCCATATGTAGTTTATCAAGTTTATTTAGAATGTCAGCGATCTTCATATCATCCAATTTGGTTGCTCAGTGGCTAATACCCTGTACAAACCAACTCGGCGGACATGAGCTTATACACTGAGAATTAACCGTGGTGCTCACTACAGGGGGCCACTGGTCAACTGTAGTATTTCAACAATAGGATACAATGATGAGCCCTCATTTGTTCTGACATAATTTGATTGGGTTCCATGCGCGGTATGCTGAAGAAGCACGGGAGGCACCTAACAACGAACTGACATTATTTACTGTGACCAAACCGGGGGATGATGAAGTTATGATCAATCTGCAATTAGAGAATTGCCCTGAGCTGATGACTGACCAATAAGGATGCTCCACAAATGTGACTCCTCAGCAGCTGCGAAATATCATGGAGTGGCTGTTGTGTGGATATCTCCTATATAAAGATGAGGCTGGTGAAAACGCCCTGAGTTTATTCTATAACCAACGAGACCAAGAAAATTGGTACACCCTGTACATTCTTATTTGGATGCAACTACAATGGGGTTGGCTTGCCGCCTTGGTACCCATGGAATCAAGGAATATCTAGTCACTTATGTGCAACCATCAATTCA
>JAKSZP010012948.1:0-10020 GCA_022478985.1 Massospora cicadina
GTGGTGGCCCAACATAGAGGTGCTGGTAAGGTATTGCCCCCATCCCATAGTAGTCATTTGATGGTGTTGTTGTATAGAGATAGGGATATAGCAGATAGTGTCTCACTGGCACTCCCCCATAAGGCATTGCTGGTGGATTAGGGTACTGATAGAGTATATATTGGGAAAAAATTTGCCTGCCCAAGAGTTGGAGGTGCATCATGATTCCTTTGACTAGCTCTGGTAGGACACCTTCCATCTAAATGAACCACTTTACACCACCAGTGTCAGGCAGACGGCAAGTAGAAAATAGACTAGCCTACCAGCCTGAATGCTGAAGCATCCAAGTGGTGGACCAGAATGCCAGGGGCACTGCTGCTGGTATGACGGATATGGAACTGGAAGGGAACTTAAGTCTCAACCAATAAAAAATGGAAATTTGGGGGAGGGTGTTTTTATTGGGAAATTTAAGGGAAGAGAATCGACCAACAATTTTCTCAGGGTGATGCACCCAATTAAATAGTTGTCAATTTTTGGGGAAAGTAAGCTGGGATTGGGTCCTGCAGGTTCAACCTAAGTGGTGAACTATTCAGAAATGGGCGGGTTAGTTCACTGGGGACTGACATTAGCAAAATTCAATGACAAGCCAAATTTCGTTTGGTTTGACCTAAGCGGTAAACTATTTGGAGATGGGCAGGTTAGTTCACTGGGGACTGATATTTGCAAAACTCGGCAATGAGCCAAATTTCAGTAAGTTTGACCTAAGCGGTGAACTATTTGGAGATGGGCAGGTTAGTTCTCTGGGGACTGACATTGCTAAGTTTGGTGGCAGGCCAGGTTGTGGTCAGGTCAACCTAAGAGGTGAACTATTTGGGAATAGGAGGGGGGAAGATTTTCAATCATCATGTAAACAGAATTTGCAACCATCGGGTGTTCCAACTGATAGCTCAGCCTTCATACCTTTTTGACCATTTGAAATCTGAGTATCCAGCTGATTGCCACTCAAATTAGTTGTGATTAATTCTATTTTGGTGATCTTGGCGCAGATTTTTAATAATTCATCATGACAGTTCTGCCAAGGAGAGTGCAAGTACCAAAAGTGGGATCCAAAGCTGAAGAACCATTTTCCAGTGCTCATCTACCATGTGAGTGAGATTGCCCTGGGTAACGGGGGTATGGCCATCCTCTTTAGTATTTTCTTGCTCAGGAACAGAAGGTTGGCCCAATTAACGCCCAGCAGATGTTCCTTGGGACTTACAATCAGCAGTGGTTTCAGCATTGCCTTAAATGATGCCAGGCTTATTACAATTGTGGTAGTGAAGGTTGTTTTGCATGGTTTAACCTTGTACTAATATAGTGAGCTGTTGTACTTGCTCCAATAGGGTATTTATCTGTGAGGTAAAAGAGGTAGGATGATATGCTGGAACTTTGTGATAGCCTCACCCTCAAGTTCTTCCTCTAGCTTCAGCCTTCTGGTGGTTAGCTTTGTAAGCCAATATCTGGCTAGGTGAGCATATTAGCAGCATACTTCAATGACATGGTTAGCACATGAAGGTTAGGCAACCAGGAAAGCATTTAGGTATGGTTCTTCTAAGGTATCAATAAAACTATTCTAGTAACTGTCAGTCCATATCATCACAGCATCAGGTGCCATACTGGTGCCATTGTCCAAGTAGGTCTTCAATTTATCCAGAAAATGGTTGATAGTATTATAATCCTTCAAGTATATGTGTAAGTCCTGGAGAATGTCATCTGGCTGTTGATTGGGCCATTTTCCCATTCCCAAGTAAGAAGACACTGAAAAGGATGGTGGTACCCCTCATTACTCAGGGCAATCTCACTCACATAGTAGACAAGCGCTGTGTAACAGCTCTTCTGCTTTGGATCCCACCCCCAGTACCCACACTCACCTTGGCAGAACTGTTATGGGGAATCAGCAAAATCTGTGCTGAGATTATCAAATTGAATTCAACTGGATCTAATTTGAGTGGGAATCTGGCCAATGCTCAGATCTCAAAAGGCTGGAAAGGTATGAAGATTGACCTATCAGCCAGAATGCCTGATGGTTCCAATTCAATCAATATATTGATCAAACAAATCACCTCCCTACCAAAGTCATTGGGAATCATTCTTGATGGACAGGCTATAGTATCAGATGCTATTGATGAGGGTTCAAAGTCCCCTGTTGACAATTTGGGTGTTGAAGCTGATGTGATGCCACTGATGAATGAATGGACCAGCGACCGAGCATGGGTGGATTGGGTGTCCTGAACCCATTCCCAACCAAATGGACCTACTCCTATATGGGGTGGCCTTGGGGGATTTCTGTCGCTCGTCAGGCCAAATGCTATTGTGCTAACTATCAGAATATAGCCAAGCCTCAGTTCAGATATTTGAGGTTAAACTGACAGCAACTCAGCCCACTGCCAAATTTTTTAATGTCAGTTCTCAAGGAACAAACCTGCCTATTCCCAAATAATTTTCCAGTTAGGTCAAAATTGAGGGTCCCAATCCTGACTTATCACTACCCCAATTGACCACTATTTAATCAGTTGCATAGTACTGAGAAAATTATTGGTCAATTTTCTTCCTTTTCCTTCGATAAAAATTTTGCCTAAAACCAAACAATTTTTATTGTATTACTCCTTCTGACTGCATCCCTGATAGCATTTCCCTGGTGGCCCATCAGTCTATATACTGGATGGGCTCTACCAGTACTCATGGTCACTATGGCCCCCTTCATTGTCAATTGGATTTAGCAAGTCTGATATTCTTAGCTCTATAACCCCATTATCATAAACTTCCAGCAACAGTACACAGGGATCTTGTGGCCTTATGTCCACCAATTGCAAGAAAGAATCTATCTCCTTGCCTCCCCAGTTAAAATGACCCAATATATCAATAAACTTATTGAAACTATCTCTGTGATCCTACCCCCTGCAGCGAGGCCCCCTGGGTCAGGAGTGGGCTCATTCTGATTTGTTGTTGGGATCATACTCACTGTTGTGTTACACCAACAATTCATCCTTTCACAATACCTGGCTCCATATAATATCATTTGGTTGGCAATGCCTCTGGCATTCTGGCTTACTTTTTGGGTGCTTACGCATCCTGACTGGCAGGCCAGTCTAAACTTCTTCTGCCATTTTCATGACAATATGCACCAGAACTTCTCTCATAGTTGTGTAGTGGATATCCAAAACTTGGCATGGTCACACTCCTGCCATTCACCCCAGGTATCAAATGAGAGGTTGGCACTATGCCACCTCCTTGCTACACCTGTTGAAAGGCTGGGCACCTCATGGGGTCATTGGCAGTCACTCACATCATAGTCATTGCCCCAGGAGTTATAGTCTTTTAACCATTCATCTATTAGACTATTTTCAAATTTCTCTAGGGTTTGCCTTGTGTAGAGTCTCATTAATATCAGGGTTACAGCCTGGCTCTGGAAGGCATTTGCAGGTTCTCTGGCAGGATTACCAATTTGTTAGGGAACTAGGGAATTCTGATGTATTCTCTGATAGTGCTGATAGTGTAACTCTCAGGGTTTTCAGTGTCATCAATTCAGCAGTCATTGTCAGATATCCTGTATGTTTATGACTAAAAATACCCAGAGAAGGATATTTTTTAAAACCTAAAGATAAGAAATACAACAGGAAGTTAAACTCTATAATCTGACTTTATTGTGATAAGAACCAAAGGTATTTATACCTGTTTCTAAGGATATTTCAGTGCCTAGAATATTCTAAGAGAATCAACTGAAATCAAGATAAAAAATGAATATTCATCAAATGGGGAATTACTATTCCAATGGATTATTATAGAATTATTAATACATTTGACAAGGTTTACAAACTCAATAACTTACCCCATCTTAAAGCTTCTGATCGAGCGTAGGCTACCAACTGCTCAGATCACATATTAAAGCTTAACCTTTCATGAGACAATCCAGGTGGCACCTTATCACCTGGTGTGTAAATCTTGACAAGCTTACAATAACAAACACCTTGTCACCAGGCTTCAGCCCTTAAATCAATTGTCAACCTTTTAGAAGTCAATCAGCCCTGGATGAAACATGTAAAGGCATAACATCTGGGACATGGGTGATAAAATTATATGCTTAATCGTAAATAAAATTGTGACAAAATGCACGTTTACCTATATGTAACGCAGTGGACCCTATCAATTATCCTAAAAGGTATCATGCGGGTACTTATCAACAGTTTAAACCTCAATTCAAACGGCTACCCCAGTGATATTATGCAAGTTCAAAATAGTTGTACCCGTCAATTAGATCAGCATTGTCCAGCTTGGCCAAGAACTGCTGATTTGACTTTTTTCTTTAGAGATCTCAAAACCGGAATTCCACCTTTCACAATCTGATCATCCAAATAATGCTTGGACTCGCGTGATCCAGCAAAGAATTTGGGGAGCCTACGTTAGTCTCCAAATTCACTTTGCCCAACTCTAAAACCCCCAACCTCTGTAACCAACATAAATATGGTATTTTATATTAAAGTCATTAGAGGGATACTATCAGCGAAATAAGCAAAACGGCTTAGGGGAAGCAGGTGCCACGTTTTTGAAAAGGTGGCATCAACCAGCTCGCAAAAGCGAAGGATATGGAAAGCTATCTAGTTAACTAAAGCTTCCTGTAACAAAAGTTATACAGGACCCATCGAAAATGAGAAGCTATCGTAAACCCAGGTTGGGTTATTGATTGATCTCAGTATGCGATGAACCCGATTTGGCCAGGCCGGAACTCCTCCAACCTATCCAATCCCCCAAACCTGAAGATCTGACGATGGAAGTGCGCGCTCGGCTTCTAAGGAACGAGTTTACCCCATCAACAACCCCTCCTACGACACTCGATACGCTCGAGACCGATGTGGGTCGAGACATGGGCCTGTTCCCATGCTCCTCGAGTTTATAGCGGCTGAACTGGCGGGGGCTTTTGCTGTAATCCGAATATTTCGGGTCCAGAAGGCATTCTCGGGCAAGTTTAAGGTCGGCGATAACCTAAGCCCACGCTCGTCACCGAACCAAACCCCTATTACCTTCTGATGGAACTCGATCTGCTGTTCGAGGAAATCGATTGACTGGGTGTGGAAGTCTTGGATCTTTTCGTCGTGGATCCGGTTAATCTCTGCAAGGGCCACGTTAAATACTGTGTCACACCTCGACTTGACCAGCTCGATGTCTATGGGCTATGCAAGTTAGGTGCCGTCTCGTAGGGACGGGCTTACATCTTCGCCATCCCCCTTCTCCGCTATCTCCTGGCACTTTTTTAGGGCTCCCGAATGCATCTCTATTAGCGGCTACTGAGATTATCACGGCGAAGGGGTTTCGCTTACAGCACAGCTCGAGCCGACGGCCACGTACTCCTTTAAAAGTTCCGCGGAGTTTGTAAAATGCCGGGTGGTCTAAAGGTTAAGCCGGGCGTCCCAAGGCACATTACATAGGTATCATAGGTGTTTGCTATCGACTGCATGCGCTCGGTCATCTCCTGAATGGCCTTGGTGAGCTTCAAGCAATCTTTGGCGGATAAGAATCAAGTCTAAGTATAAACCTTCGCAATCGTCCTTAAAGCACCACACGTCTTCGTCATTTAAGCAACCGGGCGAACTTTCGTCGGGGTCGCTGATCAGCCTCAGGAGCGCGTAGCTGAGTTTTCGGTACTGATTCCCCGCCTCTATAAACATTTGGGATAAAATTCAACCGACGAAAGTACCATTGGTGTGGTCTCGAAACCCTTGGATGCCCTCCTGGCAACTCGGTATTAACTTGTCGATAGATCTTAGATGGTGGTAGAACTTCTGGACGAGCTCTTTATCGCTTTGAGGTGCGTAAGCCAAAGGATCGAAATCAACGTACCCGTCTTCGTCGACATTAAACTCGGGGTGGAAGACCTTTTGGAAGAAGGCGAACCCGTTATAATTGCGCTCGGTCAGAAACTTTTTGTCCCCCTTTGCCCAATCCTTTCCCGTTAGTATTTTAGCCAAGTGTGGCGTACCGTCTCGGCCTGGCAACTTAGAAAATGCATAAAAATCTCGGAATATCTGAGGATGGGATGCCTGGCTAGGCGATAGAGGAACCTCTCTAGGAGGCGGCGCCGCTTTTCAATAAACTCTTCGCTGAAGCGGCCTCGTGGGGTTATTTTTACAGCTCAAGTATTACCCGAAAACTGTTTGTCGGGAAGCGGCGGCAAAACCAGCGCGCGGAATTTGGCTTGAAGCCTCTCCAGAAGCCACTCAAATTGGCTAAACCGGCGTTCGACAGTAATTTCTGGGCCGTCGGTAAACTAACGCTGAAATGAGAAGGCCGAAATTGAAATCCGCTACAGATGAGGTCACTTGGAATACCGTGTATTCTTGGTGCGTGTCCAAATTGGTTTTCGTTTCGGGATCGTGGACGGATATTGCAAATATGTCGGTCTTTTGCTTCCAGTACGGGCCATCCTAGTTGAAGCTTAAAGCCTGGATTACCGTTGGTTTTACTTCGATAAAGTGCCTTTCAACATCGTCCTCACCCTCAACAGTTTCAGTGGAAGGGGTTTCCGGGAGAGGTTCTTTTAGGGGGGTATCGTCGATCCCAAGGAGAAACTCTTCCACGCCAGTTGATACAAACCAGCTAAAGCGGTTGAGCTGCCTTAACGCAAAAATACTATTCCGGTTACTATGGGGTGAAGGAATCGTATCATCTCAAAATATTGTTTGGCTCCTCAGTTAAAATGATTTCCTACCGGATCATTTATTAATAGGATAGCAGCCCTTAAGCTTACCTCTACGTATCGGACGGGGATAAGACCCCTTTTAGAATCCTTCTCCGCCAGATGCCAGCCCTCGGATATGTGCTCCTTTATGACGCCGATAAGCTCCCCCTCCTGAAAAGAAAGCTCCCTGTAACTCGCATCCCCTTCAAAATCATATAGAGCCCGGTAATTTTTAACGGGGTCGGCATCTTGGACGTCAGCTATCCTCTCCGTCTCGTTTGAAGGATGCTTCACCAACTTTTCCACCTCGGGCGGGGAGCGCTGAGAAGAGGAGGATAAAGGGGATGAAACTAAAGGCTTCAAGCTCTTCTTTTCCCGGAGTTGCGGTTGAGACTATCACCCACCAAGACGATAACTTGAAATTGTGAACCCGAATTGGATTATTGTTGGTATCAAAACTTGATATTAAATTATGGATCTTAATTGGATTATTAACAATATGAGAATTTAAGGGAAAAAGTTATGGATCTGAATTGGATTATTATTGTTATGAGAAACTAAGTTATTCTCAATGCGTCACGCCAATTTTAGGTTCCGCTGACCATTCAAATTGAGGCGGTGCGCACCACAGTTCTTCCCCTTACAACTATCTATAGCCGTCACTCCGTAAAATTAAATCCAACCGGAGGGTTGATAACCCAATTTTCTCTCGGGAGAAACGGGATCATCAGTTACATCAATCCTCCGAATTTATATCCCTTTTTGCTATAGGTAACCAATCATTTGAGGCTAGTTACCTACAGAAACTAATTTTTCAAGAGACTGCCTTTTATTAATCCGCCAATTACATCACCTAAAAAATTTCACCTATGCAATATGGAATCTAAGTTAAAGCGGTGCGTTTATCCAATCATTTCAATCATCAGTCAAGGCAGTAATTTCCCGCGTTGGCGAGCCAATTAAGCTCGTCCTCTTAACTTTTATTTTAATGCCATAAAAATTCGATGTTTTTCACTTGGAAAAATTTAAAGGTGGAAATTAAAAAGCATGCCAAATGTACAACTGGTATCGTAGGGGTAGCCAATTTTCAAATCTCTACAGCAGGAAGCGCTGGCATCGCCTAAGATAACTTGTATCGACAGCGAGTTGGCATCTGCCTTCTAATATCTTAAGCAGCTATAACCATCCTCAGAAAAGTTGATAGTACACAGAAATGTCCAGATAATTAACCCTTTCACTGATTTTCAAAAAAAATTATCCATTTTTTGGCCTTAAATTAGGTACGAATTTATTAGCCGATGTTCACTCTTTTTAAGCTCATTTTGGTCCTTGTCATAACACGAATTTTCGATAAATTTTGGAATAAATCTATATCAATCTCATTTTTATTGGACGCATATATGCGTTTTTAGATTTACATGCCCCTATTTTTTGGATGCATATATGCGTTTTTAGATTCACATCGCCCCCCATTTTTTGGACGCATATATGCATCAAATCATTAATAGGGTTATAGGACTTAAACTTAAAGAGATATATTTAAAATTTAAAGTAACCTTGCCAGCATTACCAGCTATTTATATCATGACTCATGACCTGATGGTTGGAGTAAATTGGAGGAACGAGGAGGATGTGAATAAGGCCAAGGGAACTAAGCTGGCTGCCCACCCTGATCTCAGTCATACCTTGGATCAATGCTGGGTGCAGGCCAGTCAAGCCCAGGTTGGTTTAAAGAAGGTGCATGATGAGGTTCATGGCATTATATCAATGGCATTGAAAAGCACTAAATATTTTAAATGAGGATGGTTCAATATATTTATTGGTAAATAATGATTCATCTCATTTTCCAGATATTATATTATCAAAACAGGTAATATTCATCTCATCCCTAAGTCCCAAGTTTCTGCATACTTGAGTTATAAAACTACATTTAATGGTAATCACTTTTTATTGGCTCAAATGTGCTTATAAACCCAGCTTCCTTTAAAGCTGTGGGAATCTTACTTGCCTTTGCTCACAGGTGCTGATGTTTGGCATGATTCCACAGATGATTTTGTTTTACTTAATAGTTTGATATAATAAGGTAAACATATTATATCAAACTATTAAATAGCTAAAAATAAAATATTCCCAAGTAGGATCTTGAGTGTGAGAGAAATCCTTTATTATATGCCTTCCCCTAGTATTTAGGGTCATCAAAAACTAATAGTGGGATAGAATTAAAATTGGTATTGGTGGAGTATTGAGGCTTAGACATTTTAAAAATTTGACCAATCAGCACTCCATAAATTCTCCTCCCCTGTTTGGGCTTGACTTGATATTATTGGTCAACCATAGATAGGATAAAACTATGGACCAGATATTAAATATAGTACACCCAATCATTTATCTTAAAGGTAAGCTTCTCATGACTAATCTCTGCTAGCTTTTGCTCATAATTGGTGCTTGGGTGCCCCTACAACTCAGGTGGGGCATTCTGCCAAGGGTTGGAAGAAATAAGGGTGACCTGATCTGACCTGGTTGATAGAAGGCAAGGAATAAAATGATTACTCCAATTCTGTTATAGTTAAATAACATGATAGTGGGCACCAACCCCAAGGATAAGGCTGGGTGGCAGGAGGCACAGAAGGTGAAGCTTTATGCTCTCTCTGACCTCAAGCACACAGTAGACCAAAGCTGGATACAAGCCAAGTATGCCTAGGTTGGTACTAGTGAGGTTCCTAATGCCCAGCCCCTTGCATCAGCCCAGGCATTAAAATGGACAGTCTATTCAACTAATGATGATGGGTTAATTCAGTTGATTGAGGAATGGGGGTTTGAAACTTGTTCCATTTATAAAACTATGTGTTAAGGTTGAATACAACTTCAATCAATTACTTGAGTGAAGTCAGTTTCAGTGTATTCTACTAATTTGGATGGTAGTATTTGCCTATTGGTAAATTGGTGCTTGGGACCACTTTGGCAGACCCCAAATTTCCCTGACAAAGTCTAAATTTGTTTTCTGTGACCAATCTTCCTTGTTGGTCAACTTTCTATAATAAACTTCCCCATTTTTCTCATTTTTATTATATTGTTATTTTGGATGATCCTGTGTGTGGACCTCTTTGAGGAGGTCTCATGCTACATTAACTATTCCATTATAAATATAATTAGTTTATCCCCTAGTGCACCATTGGTTTTCCAAGGTTCCCTCCAACCTAGGACACTTAATCCTTCTTCCTATGTGCACTGCGTCACTTTGGGTTGGTCATTTATAAAGATTGCACTACTCTACTTAAGTTATTATTGCTCCAGCACCCTCTGCTGGGCTCTAGTACCTTTAATACTAA